>JAQGBW010005402.1:0-12068 GCA_034698625.1 Julus scanicus
TATTTAGCCATTTGTCATATTTTTTGTCATGTATGGGTCATATTTAGTCGTTTATGGGCCATATTTACACATTTGTCACAAATTTAACCATGTATGGGTCCTTGATGAACCGTATTTAGCCATTTGTCATATTTTTTGTCATGTATGGGTCATATTTAGTCGTTTATGGGCCATATTTACACATTTGTCGCAAATTAAACCCTGTATGGGTCCTTGATGGGCCATATTTATTCATTTGTCACACATTTGCTATGTTTGGCCATATTTAGTCCTTGATCGGCCATATTTACACATTTGTCACAAATTTAACCATGTATCGGTCCTTGATGGACCATGTTTAGTCATTTGTCACAGATTTAGCCATGTATGGGCCATATTTAGTACTTGATGGGCCATATTTAGCTATTTGTCACAAATTTAGCGGCCATGTATGGGTCATATTTAGTCCTTGAAGCTTTACCCAGTCGTGTATATTATAAACGCCATATATTGTCAATTATAGGTCATATGGGCATACATGGGCCTTAATCAGGTGCTAATGATTCATATAATCAACCAAACATGAAACCTAACATGCCAATTATGAATCATATTTAAGTAAATATGTCCAGCTGTGTCCAATTTATGGATGGTCTATCCCTATAAGTTATAATCCATACATGGTCCATAGTTAGTTTTTCCAACCTGGATATTTAAACTTAATAAAAAGATGTACGATTTTTCCAGAAGAATCAAATCAAAGTTACCACCAGAAATGAAAATTCCCTGATTATTCCAGGTTTTTCAGGACTAATTAATATTCCACCAAAAACTGAATTCATAAAGAGTATCTCCAGTCGTTATATTTATATTATATTGTGTTTATATAAAATGTTGAGCACAGAATTAGTTTGTCCAATTTATATTTGCAGGATTTATATTTTGGAGTCGAAATAAACCAAAAAAGTGGTTTTGTTTTCACCATATCTGAATGCAGTTTAGACAAGTTTTCTTGTTTTTGGTTTCTTCCCACATCAAAATCAATTCCTAGTCGTTGAACCTCTGCTTTTTTTTTGCGGTTTGTCAAACTTCGGATTAACAGGATTTTGTAACAAAAAATGAGTAGGTTTTAAACACGGTTTTATCAGTGAATAGAAAAAAACGAAATTTTAAGTTATGCCAAATTCGCATAAAATGCAAATAGTTAAAACTTAAGCAAAGTCATTTCTACGAAAAATAATGATAGAAATTTACATACGTCGATGGATATCAATGTACTTGTTTGATGAGTACAGATTAAAGCACATTACTTATAAATAATTCATCGATAATCCAATTTAAACTTATAAGTACTTTTGACTTTACATCGCAAATTAGCAGCTTATAAATGTTTGTTTTTTACATACCAGAGTTTTCACTAAATTTCCTCAAAAAAAAAATTTAATGGATATTTCAAGGAATTTAAGGCTTATTGCATTCATTTTCAAGGACCCCTCCAATGATTTCCCATACACAAGTTCCAGAACATGTTTTAAAAATGTTCTAGAGAATGTCTTAAAAATGGGTTTTTATGTTGTTTTATGAAGATTTTTTTCATTAACATTCAAGAAATTCAAGGCTTCAATTTTCAATGACCATTCCACGGCCAAAAACAACATTTTCTCCAAACAGTCTGAACAATTTTCTAGGTAATTTTAAAAAATAGTTTTTTTATGTTGTTTTATAAAGGAGGTTTTCTATAAAATTAAAGCATATTTCAAGGCTCATCCCTTAAAATTTCAAGGACCCTTCCACAACTAATTACTGCAGTATTTTTTTTAAAAAAACAGAGAATTTTAAAAAATAAGGTTTTTATGTTGTATAAAATCCCCGCATAGTTTAAGGAATTCAAAGTTCATTCCTTAAATTTTCCAGGGAAATTACAGCATAATTAGTGTTTAACAATTTCAAGAATAATTCCAGTCTTTTTCCAGATAATAAAAATTCAAGTACAATTCCTTGACTTTTCAGAAATTAAGTCAATTAGGTTTTTGAAAAGGTTGGCAAGTAGAGAAATTAAGGTCATGATTCCCTGCTGGAGGTATTTTTGAAATACAGTATCTGTAGACAAGATCGAAAACGCCCCATATCACAGTAGACGTGTGGGGTAGTTGGACCCGGATCTAAAGGCCCTAAACACCAGTACACCTGTCTAACATTTCGTCTGGGTAGGAAAAAAGAGGGGATAATGGCAGCTCAATATCCCCCTGACTAACAATCCCCCTTTCGAAATTCCATCATCTGCCCATACTCATTTATGAAGCATTTTTCGTACACAATTTTGAAAAATGTTGATGGTCCACACCCATAGCAGAAAGGAACGAAAACGAGTCAAAAGCCTCGAAATGGTCATTAGCTGACCACCAATGGTCACTCAATGGATCAATAAGCATTATATACGACTCATAATGGCTATACATGTAGTTAATCCATTATTAGGGTCCATTATTTCATATAAAATAAGATTTTACCGAATAATGTGAAATTATTGCAATATTCAATCAAATTTTCACCGACCCATCAATAATTTTTTTTTTAAATACTGCGATCACTTAATAATCACCAAGACACTTATTCGAAATACTGATAACGATTTGCATAAATCACAATAACCAAATTTGATTAAGTCCTCCATTTACTGTAATTTTTTTCAAATAAAAAATGGCTTCCATTTGAGAAATTATACGAACGAGTGAAGCGTAATAACGAAACAACCCATTGTTTGAAGGGAAACCAATTTTGTTTTTATGTGCCCTCGTATAGATAATAATCAAACTTATCAAAATTTCCCATGTGTTGAAACATGTTGCAGACATTTAATTATAAATGCAATAAAAAAAGGATACAGTTGAGCATGTCTTGAATGCTGTACATTTCTTCACTCGGATAAAACTTACGAAATTCTTTGCGTAGATCGAAGAAGACATTAAAATAATCGGGAAGTTCTATGTTTTTGGTACAACTTTCTGGATGAAGACTTTGTCTTAGTTGAAGTTGACCATCAGTTATGAAACAAAACGAACGTCCAACGTCGTTATCTAGTTTCGTTTTTGCAAACTGGTCAAACTGGAAAGAAAAAGAAAATTTACATGTTTTAATAATTGATATAAATATAGTGAGAAAAATAAAAAGTGTCGCGACACATCGGTTGAAAAACAGTATCAAATATCAGACAACATGTTTCTACAAAATTTAAACATCTTATTATAAATGCAACTGTTTTTCAATCATTTTCAGATTCAATGTATACGATACATGGACCGAAATTTTCGCGGCACATTTGATTACAACAAACCGAAAATAATTGAAATTATAGGAAAAGTTTCAAGAAATATCAGACCAAATGTCTGTAGAAAATGGCAGCATTTTATAAAACGCAACAATTTTCAGTTCGCGGCACACTAAACATGGACGCAGCACAGAAATGTTAATGCGCTATAAAATGTAGTGCTGTACAATATGAGAAATATAGCTGAAATTTTGGGTTAAGTTTCCAGAAATTTACGACAAAATGTCTGTAGAAAACGGCAACATCTTATTAAATGCATTTTCTTGAATTTTCAGGTCATGGCACACTAAACAGACACTGAAATTAATGAGTCCATGATTCAGAAATAGATGAAATTTTGGGATAAATTTTATAGACCTGGACAACCAACAATTCTAAAGCACACCGGTTAGTCTAAGTTTGATTGTACAAGTTACAAAATGCAGGATCTTAGTTTTTGTTGTTGTAAGAATGAAGAATACACATCTTCAAAGATGTCCATATTAAATTATTTTGAAAACAACACAACTCGCCAATACTTTTTTACCCCCTGTATGAAATGTAGTGATATGTCTGACAAATGTCTGTAAAAATAATAACATCTGATTAAATACAACAAGCTTTTTCAACAATTGTCATATTCCCGCACACTAAACAAGGACTAAAATTGTCGTGGCACACCGATTGAGAAACACTGGAGTGTGGAGAAACATGTTTCGCAACAATGATGAAATAAAGTAGGCCATCTGATGTTAAAAACGTAACAATTAAATGTAATTCCACAACTCTTGAATTCCAACTAATTTCTGATTAATTTCTAACACTATCATTGTATTTATTCCCTTTTTTTTGTCGATGATAACATTATAAATTATAGAAAAGGCAATTTGGTGAGCCGACGCCCTTTTTATTCAATGTTCCTACTTTCCCAAATGATAGTGAAAATTGTATTTTAAACAATGCTGACTTTGCTCAATTAAATATAAATACAAATGACACGAAAGAGAATTTGGGACATCAAATACCCACATTTAATGAAAACTGGACCAACTTTTGTTTTCACTTTTCAAACATACAAATGTTCGAAAACTTTTGTGAAAACAAAAGGGTGTGAAGATGACTGCGAACAATACCTCAATTGCTAATTAAAAATGTACATTTATAGATTAAATTAATGATTAATGCATACTCCTATTGCATAATACAGATTAATCAACGTCTTTATAATTGCACATATTGTCCATGCCCTGAACTTTTGTCCTATGTTTTGTACATTATGTCAAAACCTGATAATTGCACGCCGAATAATTGCATATTTTCCATGCCCTGAACTTTTGCCCTATGATTTGTACATGGTGTGAAACCGGATAATTGCACATATTCTCATTGCTTTGAACTTTTATATGACCATATATACCACTGTGGTCTTTGTTCTTGGAGATCCAAAGATCCCCAAAAGTTCATTCCCTAGCTCTGTGTGCCTTGACAATTTTAGCCCCTCTTTCAGTGGGCAGTGACAATGTTATTCCCTAGTTCAGTGGGTCTTAACAATCCCGTTACAAGTACTACCGAGTAAAGTAGTACAGATGATCGAATGACGTACTTCCTATAAACTAGCACCTGTTTTTCCAATAGTTCGTTCACTCGTTTGCCAAATCCGTTTGTCATTAGCACAAAAAAAGATGACTAACAAATGATGGATAAAATAAAAAGCTGTGGGCTCATTTCCAATTCGTCCGAATTGTCATTATGGCGCATGTGGGTCTATAGGAAGAGAGAGAGAGAGAGGGCCATTGTACTGAAAATGTATAATATGTAGCAGGAATCCTCATAAATGAAACCTGAACAGGATGAAGGATGTTCCCGAACAAGACAGGTGTATACAATTAAGAGCACCTATGAGCCATACAAATAAATACGTGCAATACAATCTAGGGCTACATTTATACACGTGAATTATTTGTATTGAAAAAACAAACTATTGCCAAATTTTTTATTTTTTTTTTATTTTTCATTCCTGACTTGTTTTTGTATTGTGATGTGTGCGTGTAGCCATAATAATAATTGTGCCTTAGTTAAGCCTTCTTCTATTGAGTACACCGACACAATCATCATGGGAACTTTTTAGAAAGTTTTTCATCAATATAACTAGTGTACACGCTTGTCACTTTCAGTAACCTAACCATCGCATTTCCTACTTCCGTTTCATATGGTAACCTGAATGTATATATATTATATCAAAACACAAAGGTAGCCACAAAAAAAAAAAAAAAAAAAAAAAAAAAAAACATTTTAATAAATGTGTAACTGGTTTTTTTAATCAAAGTAAATACAATTTAAAACAAATATAGGCAACAACGTATGAACATTGAACTATACAACTATTTCAATTTGTACTCAAGTGTCCTCCATTACTTTGAGTACAAATTGAAATATCTGTTTTCCAAGTACGTTTGTTGCTTATATTTGTGCAAACAAAACTTAAATCCCAAACTATATCAAATCTTCATAATTCCCATGACTAAACCAAATATTTGTAATTTCCCTGACTATACCAAATCTTCATAATTTCCTTGACTATATCAAATCTTCATAATTTCCCTGACAATCTTATTGCATAATGTTTATATTTTTGTTCTTTAAGATGTCCCAATTGCAGTCGAAAACATGATTGACCAACTGGTCAATCATGTCCAGTCAACATGATAAAGGCCAGTTTAAGAACCTCGTCGAGAGTTTAAGTTTTCGATAAGACTGATGAAACTGGATTGCTTTAAAAACCAGTTTAATTGGCATTTCAAAGATGTTAAGAGATTTCTGTTCAACTTCAATGTTGTTTAAGACAAGTTGAGACAAGTTTAAACAAGTTTGAATCGGACACCAAAAACGAAGGTTCAACGAACATGTTTTTGGAAACCCTCTACAAAAAAAAAGTAAGTAAATGAGATTTTCGTCACGATGCTTTAATAAACACTTTGTTTTCTTGACAACATAACAAGAGTTCGCGAGAATCTGTCAAAAAACAGCGGGTTGGTGACCCAAAGTCACCGATAAAAATATCAATGTCAAAGAGTCGATACAACGACCCCATGCAACAAAAATAAGGTACGACATTTTAATTGTGACTCGTGATTGAAATGAATTTTTTTCTATTCATGGCCCATAAAATAACTTGAAAAATGTTTGTGCAGGAAATGCATTGAACAGCAGCGTCACAAACAACTATAAAAATGCAACAACTCGATGATGACATAGTGACAATCATTTTATCAGTTTTGAAAATCGGTTTAATTTGAATAAATTTGGGAATAGGATATCAAAATTTTGCATTATGTTAAAATTATTCCCCGAATCTAACAACTATAGACCCACAGGAAGTTTAACATTCACACATATTTTAAGAGGGTGTCCAATTTATATAAATATAAATGTAACCTTATAGCTATATAGCAGGTCAAATTTACAATTTTTTAAAAATTGTAATTACAAACCATTGCTCCGTAGTGTTTTTTAACCGGTGTGCCGCAGAAAATTGCGGAAGGGTTGAAACTTATACTAATTGTGTAAAGAAAACATAAATGGTCATTATAGAGCACATTATATTAACAAAACATGATTTTTTTAAATTTTAGTGAGAAAAGTAGAAAAACACCATATTGTGCCGTGACAATTGCAGTTCTTTATTCGGTGTGCCTCGACAATTTAAGGTTTAGTTTAGTGTGCCGTTAGATGACCAAACCTTGTTTTACGAAAATTAAAAAGCATTAACCATAAACACCCCACAATAGATTAAACTTAAGTTAATATTTGTGTTTGAGAAATTTGATTTATACTTAAATTCAGATATACGATTAAATCGAATTGACTTTTGTAAATAAATTAAAAATGGCAGATGGACTGAAGTTTCACGCACTCTTGAACTCTCTCATTAAAGTTATTTGCAACTTTCCCCCACTGTACTTGTTTGCTAATGGTCTGATGGAAAATATTTATACTTAGATGGAATTTACCACCCACTTAGAGTTGTACTTTCAGACAACCCGTCTCCTGGGATAAATACCAGTTTTTACATATAACTGCTTTCCCAAAATTATTCATGAATCTTTTTCTGTAAGAGTTTACATTGGAATGCCATCTTAATAAAGATTCAAGGTTCAACGCTTAAACAATGTGCGCACCAAGAAAGTTTAAATTAAAAAATAGCTTCATTGGATATTTTTTAAACATTTTAAACATAATTTATATCAAATTTACAAAAACTGACATGATGACATCCAACATCTAAACCTTAGAAACAAATGCAGGAAAAACACGATAAAGTGCCGAGTATTTTTTGAACAATTAAGAATGGTTGTAACACAAAAAAAGATACTTGTTTGCAGGAAACACGTTTAGAAAAACAGAAATTGTAAACACGAGTCATTAATTTAAAGACAGTACAATTTAATGGCAGGATGTGTGGCTAACTGACAGGTCAAGGCTCGTAACTGCCAAATTTAAATCCAATGCATTCATGTGACTACACATGTGACCATCCGAGGGTTGTACCGGCCAATGGCACACTATGATACAATCTTGACCTGGCCGAGACTGACTTGAGGGGAAAAATATTCTGTCGTTACTCAAGTCTTTAGGGTACTACAAATCTAAGTTTAGGTCTATCCCAATCCACATCGAAATCTTGTATATATTATTTATAAAAAAAAAGCGCACAAATCTATCCAAATATGTATATAAAAATTTACATAAAATACAACAAATATACTAAAAATACATAAATTATGCACGACAAATGGGGCAAATAGCTTGGTACATATTTGGAAAAAGACATACAGCTCCATATATGCCATTAATCCCCATTATAAAATTTTAGCATCATAAAGGTCATCGTTTATACTAGATAAAAATGACATTTTATACATAATACAAAAAAAAAATTGCATAAGGAAAAGCACATTTTTTGTATAAGATTTGTTACTAGGCTCTACAGGACTCGGCCCATCACGCCTTTTTTTGAGATGTATGGGGCTATTTCATGATAATTTGTGTTAGTAAACAAGGTAGCATTCCAATTCCTTGTTATGTTAGGAATACCTTAAGTAGGCCCTTACTGAGGATGCAAACCTGACATTCACATGACAGAATACATAAAATTCGTCGTTTGGGGATCTGGCCAAGGCTCCTACACACTGTCACGTTTTCGTTAAGTCAAGTCAACTTAGTGGAGTTGTGACGTCACAACTCCACTAAGTTGACTTGACTTAACGAAAACGTGACAGTGTGAAGGAGCCTTTAAAACGTTTGTGATGGGCTGACCAGAATTGTCAGCGTGTTGGGCGGTTGCTAGGATGATGGCAATACGATATAAGAGTCACACAGTGGGTAACTTATAGGTTCAATGTTTGTTAGTAGAGATGGAAACAGATCAATAGGGGATAACTTTGATATTGGGGATGATTTCAGTTGGGATGCGGTTATGAGTGGGTTGAAACAAGAAAAATGTAGATGGTGCCAATCAGAAGGACAGGAGTTACATAGGGAACAACGGTGTACATTTTCTGTATCATTAGATACATTATAAACAAAAATCTCCTATTCGATGCTAAAATCGTTTAGAGCTATTTATAGCTTATATCCATACATGAATTCTCTCGTGTATATGCATAGATAATTATTATTTTTAATGATTTTATATATATATAACATTTCATAATATATATATATATATACCATATTTGGGACAATATAATCAATATATATGAAGCAAAAAAATAATTATACATATATAAATTATACATCTTTTTTAATGTGGGAATTTCATATAGTATATATATTTTCGTGCATAATTGGACATTATAGAAAATATATACGATATTTTGAACAAAATATACATGTATACTAAGCAAAGTAATATATTTTTAAATATAAATAATATATTCCTTCAATGTGTATATATAAATTAATATAAATTACATATTCTTTCAACATGGGAATGCCATATATAATAAAACTACATACGATATTTTGAACAATATTATACAGTATATAGTAAACAAAAAAACGATATTTTTTTTCAATAGAAATTATAGACTCTTTCAACGTGGGAATGTTGTTGTTTTCAGTTTTTTTAATTTACCTAAATAATGACGGTATTTTACATCATTGCATTTGATATGAAATTACACACGACGATGGATGCATAATTTTGCCATCGTCATCATCATCATCTTCATCATCATTATTATTATTATTATTATAAGTACACAAAAGAACACGTTTCCTAATAACTGACTTTTAGCCCTAAATCACAGCTTCTCAGCTGTAGTTTTTTGTGTGTGCTATGAATGTAACATCACATGATACCGCATGCATTAAGTATTGGGGAATGTGTGCAAATTTAAACCTGTTGTTACCTTTTGAAAATGCAAATTTCATGCAAACAAGGATGTTTCGTTTTAGAGTATAGGAACCTTTTCGCACGGATCAACGACCTCTGCTTATTATTATTATAGTGCATTTTTACAACAAAAAAAAACATGACGCATTCAAAATGGTATTCTCAAACATACTTCTGCACAAATGTTTATTAAGGCTGTTTGATTATTACAAATTTGTTATGTCAATTAAATATTGTTGAAGCCACTGGATTGTAATAATTCCTGACTTTTTGAGGCTCTTTTTGCGAGGATTTGTTTAATATGCTCGATCGACATGCTAGACAAAAAGAGTGCATATTTCAAGTATTTTAAGGCTTACTTCCCAAAATCAATAGGATCAAGGATTTGCTTAATCTTCTCAAATCACTGGATAAAAATGTAAGTATATTTCAAGTGCTTCAAGCACGATGCATGTCCCAAAGTTACCCCCACTGTCCCAAAACGATGACTAACCCAAAGTTACCCCCAATGTCCCAAAACGATGACTAACCCAAAGTTACCTCCACTGTCCCAAAACGATGACTGGCCTAAAATCACCGCCACTGTCCTAAAGTAACTTCCACTGTCCAAAATTGATGGCTGGCCGAAAATCACCGCCACTGTCCCAAAACGAAACTTTTGTCAATTTGTGACGAACAATTAATAAGAAGACCAGAACACATCAAAGTATAGATTTTTCAACATTTATCACAACTACAACAAAGAGTTGGTCATTTCTCCGGTTTAGGAGTTTTGTACCCAGTATTCCCTGACGACAAAAAATCCAAGACCTGAGTGTCAAACAAAAACAAACAAAAAAAATAACCTGGTAATGGACTTAGAGAATCGTCCATGCAGTACCTTTAGTTCTAGTTGGTTGATTTGAATGGCTTTAGGTCGTTGTCACTTTTTTATGATATCATTCGAAAGTTAACTGGTTGCCATTATCCCAGTTGTAACAAGTAGAACAAAAATTGTTGTATTTTTCACGCACATATATAGGTATGATTTGGGAGATGGGGGCGTGGAAAAAGTAAACCCAAAAAGAAGGGGAGGGGGAGACAACAACAAAAAAAACACCACGGTGTAATTTTAATTTTTTTTTCCTCTATTGTGAGCAATGACCGTGACCATGACCCGTCTTTTTGAATTGTCTGTTAGATTGCGTTTTCTGCATGTATTGAGGTCTCTGATTCATTTTACTTTCTCACCTGTTGGATTGGCAAGATTTCAAAACCTGAGAAATCCAACAACTGAATTGGTGTCTGATGAAGAGATGGATATCAACTACAGTAGTCACGCTCTCTGTAACATACGAGAGAAATGAATTTAGGACACAGGATGATGATGATGAGAAGAAAGTATCAATCATGGGAGGAAATATGAAAACTCTTCACATGAGCAGTAGCACGAAGCAGACAATAATAATTTGAGAATAACCGACCATGAACGACAATGAAGCAATATTAAGATGACTCTGCACAATAACACAATTGGTTGTCCTTACAGAATTGGGATAGGCCAGGTAATTCGTGCCAATGTCCAGTTACACCATTGTCTATAACTCTGGAAGTTAAGATGCAGGATGAGTACCTTGTAGATAACATCTAACCACAGACTACATTCTACATGATGTATTTCAAAGGACAACCAATGCAACCACAAATGCAAGTTTTTCTCTGTAGAAAAATCAGCATCACGAGTTTTTGATTGCAATCAAGAATTTTTGTCTGCTATCAAGTTATTGTCTGCATACATAACAAGAGTTTTTGTCTGCAGCACATCAAGAGTTTTTGACTGCAATCAAGAGTTTTTGATGGCAAACAAGAGTTTTTGACTGCCATCAAGAGTTTTTGACTGCCATCACGAGTTTTTGACTGCCATCACGAGTTTTTGACTGCCATCACGAGTTTTTGACTGCAATCACGAGTTTTTGACTGCAATCACGAGTTTTTGACTGCAATCACGAGTTTTTGACTGCAATCAAGAGTTTTTGACTGCAATCAAGAGTTTTTGACTGCCATCACGAGTTTTTGACTGCCATCACGAGTTTTTGACTGCCATCACGAGTTTTTGACTGCAATCACGAGTTTTTGACTGCAATCACGAGTTTTTGACTGCAATCACGAGTTTTTGACTGCAATCAAGAGTTTTTGACTGCAATCAAGAGTTTTTGACTGCAATCAAGAGTTTTTGACTGCAATCAAGAGTTTTTTACTGCAATCAAGAGTTTTTTACTGCAATCAAGAGTTTTTGACTGCAATCAAGAGTTTTTTACTGCAATCAAGTGTTTTTGACTGCAATCAAGAGTTTTTGACTGCAATCAAGAGTTTTTGACTGCAATCAAGAGTTTTTGACTGCAATCA
>JAQGBW010005403.1:0-12068 GCA_034698625.1 Julus scanicus
AACCAGACATCAACGGGCCTAAAAACGTGTGACGTTTTTTAACTAAAAATTAAGCTCCGCCTCGCCCGGCGGACGACAGTGGGCGATGCATTGTGAACCAGGCATAAGTCTTTTCATTGTATTAATGGCAAAAAATTGGTCTGCTAAAAAATCTAGGACCAGATTTATTATTGACAGAAATGTAGGTCTAGGTTGATAATAATTAGAAACACCTCTTTGTCCCCAATTTTGTTGGTTGGGAAAGTTGCTTTGGTAGCAAGGAGCTACTAAGGTTTGGCTAAGGTTTGGAACCTTGTATTCTTATATCTATAGAAATGTGACCTTGGCCCCTGTTCATTAGTATGATTGAAATTAGGCCTTGGTCTAAAATTGCCAAAGTTGTTATGATGTTGGAATCCTTGATTGACATGAAATTTCTCAGGAAACTTCCTGTTTCATAGATAAGGCAGAAAACCATTTTGACCATGTTCTGGTTTTTGCTGATACACCATAAGGGGCTGGCCTGGTGCTAAATTTTGATTTATACATCCTTCACTTTTAGGTTCAGTATTCTGCTTAGGTTCTGTAATTGCAGATACTTGTTTTTCTGTAAACTCTTGCTTAATTATTTTTCTCACCATAACCCTGAACTTGTCCTCCCAATTTTTGCAAAATTCCGGATTCCCCAGTGCATTCCAAAATAGCTTTTCCTTGGGGCACTAAGCGCTTAATGATGAGAGATAATCCCTTGATAAATTGTGCCAAAACCATGTTTTACTCTGAATCTGTTGTTGCCTTTGAAAAAATCTTTGCTGGCCTTGTTAAGGAGTCTGCTGGCAAAAGCCTTTATTAATTCGTTCCTTTCCTGTTTTATTTCAAAAAATTGAGCCATTCTTACAGCCAATGGCAATTTTAGACGAAAATAATTGATCATTATGTTCTTAAACTCTTCAAAATCATTTGTGTTTTGCAAAGTAGTATTCCTTTGCCAAAAATTAGCAGCAGCACCTCTTAATTTAGACCTGGCCACAGCTATTGCCTCTAGGTCTTTCCATTTGGCTTGGGCTTTAGTAGACTCCGCTTTTTTAAAAAATGCTCCCACCTCTAAAGAATCATCTTCACTAAAAGGAGGTATTAAGTTGCAAAATTCGGAAATATGGATTTTGTTGGCCATATTGATGACAAAAAATAAAACTCCTAAATTCAAAAAAAAAAATACTGCAAAAATAATCACAATGGTGTTTTAAAACTTCAAACTTATTTTGCCAATAAACAAACAAAAAATATTCAAAAAAAAAACCATGTCGACTGCGCCATTGTTATATGCCAATCAATTATTTTTTAATTTTAGCACGTAAAGTATTAAAAGTTTTCGGGGGGAAAACGTGGGGGGAAATTCATTCTAAAGTTGCATAAAATTTGCAAGAACATATTTAATAATAGACTCCCTTGACATTCTACACAAAAAACGAATACAACAACACCGGTTAATTTAAACAAATTGATCCAACATAAATTTTGTATTCTGACAAAAATTGGCTTCTTATAACTTAAAGTTGAGTACAAATTCATGTAAAATTCTCATGAATTTTTACATAACCCTTAAAAATTTCGTAATTGTTGTACAGAAGTGTGTAAGTGAAAAAGAGCAAATTGTAGGTTTTACTCATCTTTTAGTTGGTTTTGGGTCCATGAGATTGCTTGCAATGCATGTCCATTTGGTCCTTCATTGAAAACAGTTTGTAGATTACAGCACGTCTAATTCTTCATAGATAGTCCTCAGCACTGAAGATCCTTAAGTTGTGGTTTCGGAGCACTTTTTTGATTACATTTTAGCACATTCAATTCACGGTACTTCTCGAAGACACTTCTCATCACGACCATTCACCACAATTTGAAATATTAATACTAACTTTACTGTTGAAAATCTGCTGCTTATATTTGCAGAAGACAGTTACAAATAACTTGTTGTCTTGGGTCAAATGCCCAATGAATGTTTTTTATGACAACCAGGATGCACACTGTTTGCCTCAAAAAGTTTAAAGTGTCCTGAAGGAAAAAAAAACTGTGTGGGTCAGGATGTGTTTGTAAGGCAACCTGAACTGTGTGATTTTTTGATAGATTTTTGTGTTTCTTGTTGCATAGTATTTGCATATGCAACAGAAATAAGGTAGCCTTATCTACAAAAACTGAGGAATGTGTTAAAAAAATTATTTAAGAGATGATATATCATTGCAAGCTTCTGGTAAAAAGACTGCGTTATTGTACGAAAACAAAAAGTGAAAGATAAAATCCAGAAGAGATTTATGGTTATGACTGTGAAGTCCATACAATGCTCTTGGAAGACAATTCTGACAAACAAATAGGTTTGTCCAAGTTTTGCACACTTAGGCCACCTCAGGTATTGCTGCAGCAAGACTTTCCAGACAATGTTTGTGACTGTCTATATCACAAAAATGTAAGACTATTGCTCGAAAGCTTGCATGCTGTCATTGATAACCTACCGAAATCGTTTCCAGAATTTATTTCTGCTGTTATTTGTGACCAGGAGGTAAAAAGTGCATGTTTTTGGAATGTGAAAAATGCAAGAAACTCTTTAAAGAAACATACATCCAAGCCACTGATGAATCCACTTTGATAGAGATGATCACATTTGAACAATAGGACAGGAACAATCCATGGCCTTTAAAAATAAAAAATACATTGCCCATAAAGGATTGTCTTGTGCTGCTTGAAGGACAGCTCTGATACTTCTTAACGCATACCTTTATTAAATGACAACAATACAAGTGCTTTGAAGATGCAAAATCAAACACAGATTTGAAGTCTGTTGTCATCAAAACAGATTTTGCTGAAAACTTTAGTATTAAGAATCAAAAAGAAATTCAAAGTGCCCACTAGTGCAGCCAACTGGTGACTGCATTTGTACAGCTTGGAGATAGTAAAGGTTTGAGCTATGCTTTTGTAAGTGATGAGTTGAGCCACGACAAGTTTGGTGTGTGTACTTCCTCAACAAGCTGATCACCGACTTGCAAACAAAGCATCTAACTAGGAAACCGTTACTTTCTTCAGTGATGGTGCGGCAAGCCAGTTTAAACAGCATTATTTATTTTCTAACTTAAAGTTTGTTTCAAGAGCACCAACTAAAAGTGACTTGGAACTTTTTTGCCACAAGCCACGGAACAGGCCTTGTAGATGGGATTGGTGGAGACGTGAAGCGATTAGTATGGTCAGCAATTTTAACAGGAAAGCTTGTTGCTAATGCCGAAGAATTTGCTGTAATGGCCAAAACAAACAGTAAAAGCATTATTGTTGTTTATGTCGCAGCTTTTGAAATGGATGAGTGCAAAGAACTTTTCAAGAGGTGAGAAAATTTAGAACCATAAGATAGAATAAGAGTGCATACATATTAATGTATGCACTCTTACATTTTGATAATGTTAGTAGTATACGGCACCTATCTGGCATTAGTGGGCAGAAATGATGAAATTTAGGCGGGATATGACGAAAACCAGGCGGGAAATGACAAAAAATGGTGGCAAAAAACAAAAATGAAGAAAAAAAGCAAAAAATAGGGGAAAATGACCAGAAATGACAAAAAATGGGCGGAAATGACGAAAAATAGGGAAAAATGACGAAAAACAGGCGGGAAATGGCAAAAAATGGTGGCAAATTTTAAACATAGGGTAAAAAAAAAGGAGAAAAAACCGGAAAGGACGAAAAATGGGCGGAAATGAAAAATAAGTAAAAAGGGGCTGAAAAATCAAAAACAAGATGGCAGCCACATAAAATAGTAAAGCCAACCGGAAATGATGTCATAAAATCTAATCATAGGCCTACAGTAGCAAAAACAAGATTGTGACCATTAAAAATGATGATAGTTAGAGGAAAACTAAACCTTAAAAAAGCCACCTAACAAATTAATAATGTGTCGGAAAGCGGACATAATAGTCTAAAAATAGCCAAATCGCCCCCCTGCGTGTCTTTAAATAGACATGATGGTCTAAAATATTTAACATGTATGAACAGACATATTGGAAAGTTCTAGAAGCTTTCATGGACATTTGTTGTGATTAACTAATGTTATGCCACCCCCTACAATTGCTGAAATGTATTAAAATTTTACATTTCACGTCGTTTTGTTTTTTGGCTCTAGCAGCCAGTTTTCATCCGATTTTCATGTATTAGGGCTTAAAAATTGCACATTCATAACAGCTATATACTGTCACCCGCGCTAAGACATTAATGGTCCTGGTTAACACATACTATGAGAGGTTATTGGAAATTAAAGCCCTCTCCGAAGGAGTTTTGGATCCTCGTGTTTTACTTAAAAGTAACGGCAAAACATAATAATGATAATATAACTCTTTATTTTCTAATGCTCAGAACAGTGACACAGTTTAACAGTAAACCCAACGACATTAAAAGATTTCGTATTATGAGAAGATATTCAAGAATACAACAATTAAAATAATCAATATAAACCATATCCGATAAAAGACAATAATACCAAGTTCGAACATGCTAAGCCTATGTCCAACTATGCCCGTAATGCAAAGTCAATGTCTCGGTGGAGGGAAATAATTCTATCTCCTAACTCGCTAATTTCCCCAAAATAACAATGTTAAATCAGCATTATGCTAACCATCCTGATACTAGTCCTGTCTCTGTGAATCTGCTCTCCGACAGTCTGATTTCCCTCAAAAATTCCTTCTCTATTTATGTGTTTTATCTTGTCCCTTCCCATTACGTAATGTAAACATGACTCATCACTTAAACACCATCTCAAGATGAGTCAATTGCTATCTAGGTGAAATGAGTTGGACGATTCCCAATAAACAATCAGAATATTTCTCCCTTATATTCTTAGGTCCCTGTCCGTTAGGTCTCATGAAAGGCAACAATAGATGCCCTACACTTTAATAGACACTTTAATGTTTGTTTCATTCACTGATGCATTTAGCATCACAAGATAACTTGAAATTAGCTGTTTCCCTGCATTGCACTTTCTGCTCGCTAGATGGCGCTGCCTGCCCAGGCATGCTTAGCAACCGTGATCTTCCGTTGTCATGACGATGACATCACTACCATTCGGTCATGGCGATGTCATGATAAAGTCATTCGTCCTCGTTTACTATTTCATGATGTTATGGTTTCTTAGGGTCAATGGCCGCTAAAAAACGCCAATGTTTGTGCTCCTGGTTCCGGGGGATTCCGAAAACCGGAAAAATACGGCGGCCATGTTTTAATATCCGCTTCATGTTTACTATGTTTAATAAAGTTCACTGGCATGGCTAATTGTCAGCCATATTGCTTTATCTTTCACTTGGTGAAGTTCTGTGGTCTCCGTTTGTGCGGCTTTCTTCGTGTATTTAATCCCAGTGCTTCTCTGGTGTGCCTTTCCAGTATGGACCCCTCTGCCGATGATGACTTTGTCGGACCTGTTGGATCTACTTGTATTCGGCCCCCTGGAGCTATGCCAACTATATTGCTGTGTGTTACTTTCGGTGGCCGGTTTCCCCTAATTATCGCTGACAACAAACTTCAGAGAAGTTCCTCCTTTCAGGTTTTGGAACTACATCGACCCACTAATGGCTGCATCGTTAAAATTGTGAGCCCCTCTCGAACCCAAGATTGTGGCCACAGCATTCGCAGAGTTTCTTCTTGTGTTTTTTTACACTGGACACCTGGATTTTTACTAACAAGGGATCCGTTGCCGGAGTGAAGCCGTGGCCCTTGTAATGGGTCACTACCCATCTTCTACACTACTTATTGGACTATACAAGACTATATATTGGACTCATTTAATGGACTATATATTAGAATATATATATTGACCCATCGTACGCATCAGCTAATGGGCATACCTATTGTACATGTAAAGGACTAACATTATGGACTCGTCAGGTTCATTACAATGCTATAAAAATTTCAGTACCCCGTGCAAAAATGCATGATAATTTTCACGAGCAGAGTTTTGATCCCATCAATGCCTATTTTTACCAGAATGTGCGCCTTACTCCCTAGTATATTCCCAGAAACTTTAGTAAAAAAATAAACGGTTAAATTTTCGTATAAAAAAATGTACTTGTATACAGTGACCTACTTTAGAAATTGTACATTTCACATTGTTTGTGTTTTGTGTTCTAGTAGTCAAGAGTTTTTATCTGATTTGCACGTATTATGGCTTAAAATTTGCGCATTTAAGACAGATACATACTGAAAAATTTCAGCATCCTAGCATTTTTGGAACATGTACATTTTAAGCATTTTGTAAAAAAATAACAACACAACAATGCTTTTTGACCCATCCAAGCCAGTGTTGAACTGAAAATCGCCGAATATGCAACAGAATGTTCGTAAAGTGACCCTCTATCCTCCTATAAATTTTCATTAAAAAATAATAACTAGCTGAATTATGATAGCCAAAAATGTACCTGTTGTTTTATGTGTAAATACTTATTGCATGGTTCTAACATAAAAACATCATGTTAAGACTGCTTACAAAGTGTAACATCTGAGATGTGTGTATGTTGTCTTCATAGGTATGTCTCATTCTGACATGTACTCACAGCACAGGTGACGTGAGCAGCGCTGAGATAGATGAAATTCTCTCCAGACAGACAGATGTTTCGATGGGTGATAACCCTGACAGTGATGATAATCCTGAAGATTATTCAGATGATTCTGATGCTTATTGTTATGGTAATAATTATAATGATGAAGAGTACACGGAGAAGGGAATTAGGAAAAATGACAGGTTTGATCCAGTCGAGCACCAAGTAGCTGCTCTTAACATACTGTATAATCTTGTAATAATAGTTATGCTAATGGAAACAGAGGATGCAGCCAATCGCAATCTGTGTAATAGCTATAAACCTATTAGCAAGCACCAGCATAAGCATAACATATGTTGAGGATATAGCAGTGAAATGCGCAAGGACATTATACATCATGCTTTTAATAAGATAACCCCTGAAATGGTACTGCATAGATGGCATGGCTGGGCTACTTCTCAAATGGATTTCAAGCCAAGTCCACTAGAACTTCAGCACAAGCACAAATGTGTTTCGCGTACAACGAGGAATGATGAGTCGCTTGCTAAAACAATAATTCAAATTAAAAAAATGTTGAGTTATACGTACGAGCTTATCAAATTATATAAAAAATAGGGTCATGCGTAAAATACATGTTTGTACATTAAAAACAGCCCAACTACTGGATATTAGTATGCTTTAAGAACTGTGTTTAAGGTTTTTAAGGTTTTATTCATAATGGTTAAATTGCATATTCTAAACATTACATAGAAAACTAACCTGCGGACTTATTTTTCATAGAGCAAATCTCCAATTAAAATGTTTGTTGCATTTGAAAACTAAACACATTGTATTGATTTTGTCAAAAAATTACAGAAAAATGTAACATTGATAATAAAGAATAAATTCAAGGCATGTAGTTACATCGTGTTGAAAGGAATTGTACCTACAACAGCCCTAAAGGTAAAAACTTAGTAAAATGGCTAATAAGAAAGCGGGAAAGAAAACAAAACAACCAATGATATTGCAGAATGGTGGATTCTTGAGGGGAGAGGCATTACCACACGTTCGTGCACCATGTATATCGGGGGCATTGTCACATCTGTCACACTTCAATGATGCAAGTATGTAAAATGCTGTTAGTGTGAAGCAGCAGTATAACTACTACATCAATGTCAATGCATAATCCTGTGAAGAATATAGAAAGAGACTTAACACGTCATTCCATCAATGGCCTTTATAATGATATGCTACAAATACTGGAAAATGACAATCTTACTGAAAATCTAAAGCTAAAGTTATACTCGCAAGTGCTGCAACAAAGGATGACCTTTCAAAATCAGCTTGCTAAGCCTGTGCCTGTCAAGGTTGAAATAACCGAGCTGTCTGAAGAAAATGGAGGGCCTGTGACTGACATGCACCTGACTAATATAGGCCAGAGCATCATCCTCGGTTTACCCGTGAATCAACAAGCCAAAGCCCAAAAAATTGTCGAGGCCCTAACCACCCACACTGGCGTTGTTACGCAGAATTAAGACAAGCAACTTGTATACGATAGAAAAACCGTCCCCGGACCCAATGTAGTGGATATTATCACCGATGCCTTCAAGGGAAAAAAGAATTATAGTCCACCTCGAGCATCTGAATTTTTACAAGGACTGAAAAAAATAAATTTTCCACCATCGTATATCTGCAACGAACTACAACATCGGCGGATGCAAGGAAACTTTAGTTCAACACTACCACAATTTTAATAACTGACGACATCAGCAATGCCGATGTCAACAGCGTCTCGCTCGAAAAGAAGAAATGGATCCTCATTTAGTGTATTCGCATTCGCCCGCATAGACACCTTATAAAAATTAAACGTATGCAGAAATCATTGTAGCATTTTGAGGATGAGCGAATGTGGAAACGAATCCACCACCTAACCCTCCTGAAATGGATTATATGGAACACTGTAAGAAAGTGCAACAACCTTCTTGTGTTACCCATTCAAGGCTGCTTTGCGCACTGGAGTTTTGAACAGGGTATTCTGAATTAAAGCTATGGTATTCTAATTCAAGGATATTTTACTAACCTTTACGTAATCGTAAAATAATAAATGATTGAACTTTAAACAGTCACATTACTGTATTTCATAAGTGCTTATTACGAAAATAAAAATATGACTGGCATTTTCTGTGTAGTGAACCAGGACAACATTACAAGATGGCAGATAGAAAAAATATGCAGTAAACAACTATAAATCTTGTGGCTGTAAGGCGTTATTTGTCCTTAATAGATATGTATTGTTTAAAAGATTTGAAACACAAGAAAAAACTTGTTATAAACGTAAAAACAGTAATTTCAGTGGGATATCAGTGCCGGTGAGCATTGTGGACTGACGTGTTTTATTAGTGCTCCCGCTGGGCCTCGTGTTTGCTCCCAGTAGGCCTAACAGCTGCTAGAACAATAACAATGATGTATTACGGCTTCTAATAAAAAAAAATAAAAAGTGCTTCTAAATCCTCCACCATGGAACAACGATCAACTATAGATGACGGTTTTCAACAGATTAAAGAGTATCTGCTGGATCGACCGAATACGCACCAAAGGTTTTACCCTAATAATGAAAAAGGCATTAGTGGACCAACAGGAACAACATAACAGCGATAGCGGTAAAAAGATTATGGAAATTCTATTAAGAAATAATACGAAAATCGATACCTTGAACTGATAATAGCACTACCAAGCTTTCGATAACACCAGAACCCAAACGGATCACCACTGTAAAATCTAAAAACTATCAAAACTATGCTGAAACCGCGAGCCTGCTAAGCCCAAATTAATTTTGAATAAAAAGAACTTATGGTGATTCAGCAGCGAGTACACTGAAGACTAAAAAGGAACTTGACCATCGACCAACGGAACATATTTGTGTAGGTAACTTGCACGATGATACAACTAACAAGGAGCTGGCTACCTATCTACGAGACCTAAACTTTGATGTTAAACAATGCTCTAGGTGGGTGACAAGAGCTGGAAAACCGTCGTCGTACTTTTTTGTCCGGATTGTCGCCAAGTTTGGAGAAGCTCTTGTTGCCACATATGTGGCCCACAAATGTAACTGTGCAACCCTACAGAGGGAAAAATACTGATCTAACCTCAATTAAAGAGACAGGTAACACTTCTACTCCACAGGCAAGCCTGAACCTATCCAGCGTAAACATGCGACTCTCCTGACCAACCTGGCGAAAAACCAAATCACAACAGAAGAGCTTGACGTCCGGCCAACTTGTGAGGAAAACAACATCGCCAAACTATCTCATTATTGTATATTAACCCATGATCACTACTTCCCAAACTAGATGACATAACGGCAATTATCAAGATACACAAGTCAGATGTGGTAGTGATAACTGAAAACTGGTTAGCACCTGAATGTCCTGACCTCTATGTGGGAATTGAGGGCTATAACCTTTATTGATCTGATCGACTTACCAGAGGAAGTGGAGTTGCCGTATACATAAAGAAAAAATGGCCAGCCACTACAACTCAAACATTATGTGAGTTGGACCTGGAGGCCATTAATATCCAAGTTATGATCTTTGATATCATGTTAAGTATATCCAGGGTTTATCGTTCACCCCATCCATTACTCCCCGAAGTATATGATTTTATGGTGGAACTAAACCATCCAACCAGGTTAAATATTATTGTAGGAGATTTTAACTATGATACCATGGTCAATACACAAGATAACCCCCTGTATAATTTCTATAGATTTCAATATGAAACCTACTATCTCACAACAGACCAGAGTAACCAGAAACACTTCCACCCTCCTAGAC
This sequence comes from Julus scanicus, assembly GCA_034698625.1. Taxonomy (NCBI): domain Eukaryota; kingdom Metazoa; phylum Arthropoda; class Diplopoda; order Julida; family Julidae; genus Julus; species Julus scanicus. The sequence goes on from JAQGBW010005403.1 coordinate 10,349, forward strand.
GAGATATTTGTAACTAATGAGATAATCCCTCACTTGCTATCTTGTTCACTGTCTCCAAGTTACATCATCTTGCGATTAATCAACCTTTATCGATACCAACTAGTTATCCGGTTGATACTCATACAATAATGAATGATGAGATTAACAAGGTTGACTATAGGAGGGCTAATTGGCCTAAGATTATCGACAAGGTCGCTGGAACCGATTGGGGCTGTGTTTACCAGCTCACTTGACCCGATGATATCCTACAAATGATATCTCAAACCATGAATTCTATCGTTATTCGTAATTGTCCTCGTTACACTTCTCTCAACAGGAAAACCGTACCCTGGTGGTCTAAACTTCTTTTCAGATTATTTAAGGAAAAGAATAATATAATTATCAGTGTATGATACAAGGGAAGATAACACTGGCCAAGTTCACACTAGTGAACAAACATTATTTAGAAGCTGTTTTCGAACGGCTAAACGATCTCTTTTAATGAAAAATCCTACTAATATTTGGAAGGTTATGGATATGGTCTCATATAAGACACAGATAAAACTAGAACCTGCCAAGTACCCCCAGTATGCTCAATATATAGCCAATCCTTTGAACTTGGATGTCCCTGACCCCCAACTAATTACTAGTCGAGGCATCAGGAGGCCCAACAACGAAGGATGTTATGAATTCAAACTCTTGACTGGCATTGATGTCCTATTGCAGACTAAAGGCATGAAATTAAAGACCCAAGACTGTAGTAAAGATGTATCGGGCCTCATGTTATCTATGACCTTTGTCGAACTTTTACCTGTGATTACTTACCTATTTAACTCCATAGTGCGTGAGTCCCAATATCCCAGCAGATGGAAAAAAGCATTGATCGTCCCTATCCATAAAATCGGATCAGTACAAGATGTGACCAATTTTAGGCCTACCGCTATACAGAATAATTTAAGTAAACTAGCTGACCATTGTATTTTGGCCCAGTTGTCCGCCTGTGCAAAACCTAGCATTCTCAATTACGACCAAACTTTTGAAATTGGATTACACAAATAAAGTCCTTAGTTAAGTTGACGACAACTTCATTTTAGCATGGACTTCCATTATAGTTCTTCCTGTTACCTTGGCCTCTATGGACCATGATCTTGAGATGATGAGTTTGGTACGAGCAACATTACAAGAGACTTAACCCCCTAAAAACTGAGAAACTAATTACATACCCCAATAACCCATAAAAAGCTGATATTAATATTTTAGGAGTCATTTTCGATTCCCATTTTCTATTCATGGAATAAATTAAAAGATTAGTGTGTAAAATACACGGTCTCATTTACTTGCTTAAGCTCTTGAGAAAAATCCTGACCATTCCTGAAATCACTGTTATACTCAAAGCCAAACTCATCCCTATAGTTACTTATGGAATGATCGTTTGGACTACAACAACTAAGAATTACCTTACACCTGCCCGAACAGCATATAATCGGGCTATTCATACAGCTTACCGACTTCCCCGATTGAGCTCCATATCAAGTGCCTGTAAGAAATTTTGGGGCCAAAGCCGATGGTCGAGTTGGTTACGTGCTTGCCTCTCGATCCTAAGATGCTGGGTTCGCTGCCAGGTCGAGATCGGTGGGAATTTTCACGGATGGGAGAAATTTCCCAAGTGGCGGCTCTTTCGGATGAGAGTTTAAACCGAGGTCCCGTGTTGATTGTTGCACTTTAAAGACCCCTCGAGAGG
>JAQGBW010005404.1:0-12068 GCA_034698625.1 Julus scanicus
TTCTTGCGTGAACGCACACGCAGCGCCACGCAACGAGCAAAAACGGACAAAAACGCAATAATGTGAATCCGGCTTTAGTTAACTTGACGTAAGTGGCTGATGAATCTTTGGCGGCTGGAATGCCATAGGAATAACATGGCATTCCAGCTGCGCTAGTGTCATAGACATAACATGGCATTCTTATGACATTCCAACCAAATTCAAGGGTTAAAATGTCAAGGGTGTTTTTTATTTAATTGTATGAAAATATCGTATTTACACCAGAGGTCATTTACGTTCTTTAATATCTATAACATTCGTGAAGCGCGCGTCCTTGACGTGTCTGGGTTAGGATTTAGTTGACCATTAGAACGTGTTTTATCGACATTTTCTCACATGTTTTATCGTGAAAACGTGTTGAAAAACGCGTTTCGGTTCAACGTCAATAAATTTAACCATAAATTTGTTAATAAATTTGTGCAATTATCGCAATTTTTTACAATTTTAAATCAGAATATCGTCGTCGGCTATCTGGCTAGGAAAACAGAACGCAAGCGCGTGGAACGTGGATGTTCCGAATACAAGATGGCGGCTTCCACGATGTTCCAATTTCGGTGACTACGTGCATTTTTCCTTAAATGAAACATCGGTTTTCACCAGTTTAAAATGATTTTAAATCCATCTGATGGGTTTATTATTGAGCTCGATTTCCGCTTTGAAACATTTAGCATTTTAAGCTTTTCTAAGATTGTTTAAGGTGTAGATTACGCGTTTTTACTAAACGCGAAATTCAGAAATGCTACCTGCTTGAGGTATACGGTGTACTTGAAGGTTTAAATTCCCGTAAGCGACCTCATTGCTATATTTATTGTTCGTAAATTTCATTGTTTGCATTTTTTCCCCCTAGATCGATGTTTGGTGGAGGTGAGAAGATGTTTGATTTCGTACATTTTTCGAGAGCATCAACCTTCCATTGTTTGAAAACCACGTCTCGAGATGTCAAAGGTTATTAGGACACCTTTTTAGATTCTAGTAAGTCAAAGCCATCTGTACATTTCCCAAACAACCGTTTTTTTAGTACAGTTAAACCCACTTAATTGCACAGACCGGATAATTGCACATTATTCTCCATGCCTCGTACTTGTGCCCTTTGTTTTGTACATGATGTGAAACCGGATAATTGCACAAACCTGATAAATGCACATATTTTGCGAGCTCCATGTGCAAATTTTGCATGGAAGATTTTCATTGAGATGAAACAATTGAGACTGTGGTAAACCTGGTCCATCATCATCTACGTATGGCCCATCATTGGAGAAACATGGTCTATAGATGGATGTCCATGTCCCGTATTTAACTCGTTCATCTGTATGTTAAGGGACAATAAATGTTTCCCATAGCTAATCTAGCCATTTGAAGGATTTTAGCGAAAAAATTGATCCAGGATTACCGTAATAAACAAACCGGCGGTCGAGCGGGTTACGTACTTGCCTCTCGATCTTAAAATGCGGTGTTCGCTCCCCGGTAGAGGTCGGTGGGAATTTTTACGGATGGGAGAAATTACACGTAATTCCCGAAGTGGCGACTTTTTCAGATGAAAGTTTAAACCGAGAGTGGGTGGAAGCCCAGATAGGTGGTGAAGGCTCATCCCCTGGTGTTGGTGTTTAGCCTTAGTTTCAGAAATGGGTCAAATGTTAAAAATCTACGAACAAAACCCGGACAATTGCATAAACCGGATAAATCGGCAAGCCGAGTCGCTGCGCGTTCGGCTGTATCAATCTCAAAATGAATAGTACGCTTTTAATTTGAAAAATTTTCCAAAAAATTACCATTTTAAGAGCGTATATCTCTTATAGAATCGCCCTTCAAATACCGGGTATTAGATGTTGACATTTCTGAAAAAAATTCAGGGTTAATCGAACTAGTTTTTAATCATTTTGTAATTTCGCATTAATGATTCGAGAGACTGCGATATTAAGATAACTGCTATTCCGTCTTTTACCTTCACCCGAAAGGATTACCCTCCTTTTTTGTGTGCCCAGCGAGCCCTTTTAACAGCATCCCCTTCTTAGTGAAATAAACCATTCTTACATGCTGGACTTCAACCATGCGGTTCATCCATTTTTGCTCAGTTTAAATTTCTGATAATCACCAACTGCATAATGTCTAAATTATCACAAAAAAACGAAAATTTTTTTTTATATAAAAAGTAACTTCTATTGTTTATATACAAAATTCAACGCGCGTAAGTAATTACAACAAATTATGGTTCATAAAAATGAAATTTGATACATTATTAAATTCCTAAAATCGATTTATTTAGAAAAATAAATTTTAATTGCTACGCTGTTTTTTTAAATTATGTTTCTGTTATAAATAAATAAATTCGTGTACTTGATAAATACTGGCGATATAATTACTGACATTCGCAAACTTAGTTCGTACTCGGGGTGAAATGTGCGCAACATCCGTAACACGGCTGCTAAGCGCAGAGTGGCACGTAAGTCTTTATTGGTCTAATTTATGGTCCTATCCATTTTATCGTCAACCCGATTGGTGCGCCACCGCGGGTTTTAACCGCTCCGTTTCTTTCGGATGTTGGCTTATCTCCAGCTTCGATTGTCTAATAGTCCTCAGATGCAACCAATAGCTGATGAGGAAAAGACTTCCGCACGCCAAGAGGCCTCCGGAAGTCAAATAGAGGGCGCTGTCGAAAGACCCGCTCGTGTCGATCAAGTAACCTGCGGACCAAAAACAAAAATGATGTTAAGTTCGTGTGACCGTACATGGCCCGTTAAAACTAGGATTCCTCCGTGAGGGTCCATCGCTCGTTAACTTACCGACCAAAGGCGATATGGCCAAGATGGACACCGAGCCCAAGAACATGCCGTATCCGTAGAGCACGGCCATCATCTGCCGGCTGAAGATGAAGGACAGCGTGAGGCTCTGGAGCACGGCCTGCTGTCCGGTGTTGAAGGAGAAGAGGACCACGCAGCACAGGTAGAGCCAGCGGACATTGGTAAGGGCCATGCCCAGCACGGCTACGGCGCAGAGGACGGAAGCCGCGAAGAACAGGACCGGAGGATGGACGTAGGTTGCGAAGACGCCGGATAAGGCACGGCCCAACGTGTTGGCCACCCCGAAGCAGGCGATGATGACGTCGTAGCTGCCCTCGAGGCCCTTGCTGATGGCGAGGTCCTTCATCAGGCCCATCAGGATGGTAAGCATGGCGAAGTAGAGGAAGAAGCCGCAGAGCAACATCCAGAAGCGAAGATCCCCGAAGATGGCCCTTAGCGAATGACTGCCGCCGTCGCCGACCAACTCTGGAACGGCGGTCGAGGGAGACTTCGGGATTTTGGAAAGCCGCTTGGGGATGTCGAAGATGAGGGTGCCGCACACCAGCATCTGCAGCGCCACGCCGCACTGGATCAGCATGGAACCGCGCCACCCGAAGGTCTCGACCGTGCGTTCGATTTGGACTCCCAGAAGCATGATGCCCACGCCGACTCCGGAGTTGACCAGACCGGTGGCCATGTAAAGGTACTTGTCGAAGTAAAGGGCCACTCCTGCCAGGGTGCTGGTGATCAAAAGGCCACCGCCGAAACCTATTTCGGAAAAAAAGAACATCATCGTGAGACGAAAGGACCACATTTGGATCGTGGGTCCTAAGCGTGACTTACCTATGATGGCGAATGTGACGATGATGAACATTATGGAGTTTGCGATGAACATGGAGGCCATGGTGGCGCTGCTGATCATGGCGCCCAACAAAAGCGTTTTCCTGGCGCCCAGCCGCGGCAAAAGAACGCTGGCCACGGGACCTAAGACAGAGGGGACAAAATAATGGAAACACGCGTTGTTTTAATATGCTATGAACAAATTGTAGTAAAAACTACTTGAGATTTTCAAAAAACTCATGTTTTTTTGAAGTTTTTCGAGAATGTTTCATGTTTGTGGAAACATTGACGAAATATCGCATAAATGGAGATTTTTGGGAGAAGTTCTGAAACATTTTAGGCAAATTTTTGGAGAAATTAAGAGTTTTCTCTTAATTTACACAAAAAGGTACATTGTTTTTTAGTAAATGTTTTTGTTCAATATCGATGGAAAACTAAAGTTGCTTCAAAAAATTGTTGGGATCGAGTTGTTAAGAAACATTTTGTTTGTTGAAAATTTTTCGATGTTTTTAAATATTCGGAGAAATATCAAATTTTCAGTAAATGTTATTTGGAAACAATGACAGAAATGTGTATCATGATTTTTCATAAAATCTTAGGGAAAAGCGAGTGAAAGTTTTTGAAATTTTTTGAGAATGACATTTTATAAAATTGTTAATGTTTTTGGAAACATTTACGAAATATCGGATAAACTGAGTTTTTGGGTAAAAGCTTCGATGATTTCGAACATTTTATGAAAATTAAGCAAATGGTTTTTTTCCAGAATATTATATGGATTTTTTTATGGGAATTATTAAATCCTAGGGAAAAATGTGACATTTTTTTTGAAAAACTACAAATTTTCTTTAAATTCTTGGAGAAATATGAAAATGTTTTTTGGAAACATTGACGAAATATCGAATAAACATTTTAGGGAAATTGTGTTGTGAAAAATGAAGGAAAACCACGTTATTTTAAGTAAATGTAGTTGTTTTTTTCATAAAATTGTAGAAATGTTTAAATTTTTCTGAGAAATATCAACTTTTACGTAAATGTTATTTGTAAACAATGACGACATTCTTCGAGAAATACCTTTTCAAAATCAAAAAAAAAACTACAAATTTCCCTTAAATTCTTGGCAAAATATGAATTTTGTGGAAACATTGACGAAATATCGGATAAACATTTTATGAAAACTTTGTTCGGAAAATGAGGGGAAAAACGACATTATTTTAAGTATGACTTGAAATTGACTCGAAACTTGAAATTTACTAAATTTCAAGTTTTTCTTCAATATCGATGAAAAACTAACTTTTTTTTCCGAAAATTGTAAAAATTTTTGGTTAATGTTCATTGGAAACAATTTCGTAGAATCTTAAACAAGTGACATTTTCAAAACATTTTCCAAAAAACTGCACATTTTCGTTAAATACTTTAAGAAGTATAAATTTTGTAAAGTAAAACATATTTTTGAAAACATGCACGAAATTTCGGATAAACATTTTAGCAAAATGTTGTTGCTAAAAATGAGGAAAAACCACATTATTTAAAGTAAATGTTTTTTTCAAAAAATTGTAAGGATTTTTTTTTTTAATTTTCAGAGAAATATAAACTTTTCTGTAGATGTTACGCTTTATTTGAAAGTAAAACACGCGACATTTTTTTTGAAAAACTACACATTTTCTTTAAATTCTTGGCGAAATATGAATTTTCTAAATATTTTTTTTTTGGAAACATTGACGAAATATCGAATACAAATTTTAGGGAAATTTTGTTGTGAAAACACAGTAAGTAAATGTAGTTGTTTTTTCCATAACATTGTAGAAATTTTTAAATTTTTCTGAGAAATATCAACTTTTCCGTAAATGTTATGTTATTTGTAAACAATGACGACATTTTTCGAGAAATACTTTCTCAAAATCAAAAACTACAAATTTTCCTTAAATTTTTGGAGAAATATGAATTTTCTAAATTATATATTTTTTGGAAACATTGACGAAATATCGGATAAACATTTTATGAAAACTTTGTTGGGAAAAATGAGGGGAAAAACGACATTATTTTAAGTATGACTTGAAATTGACTCGAAACTTGAAATTGACTAAATTTCAAGTTTTTCTTCAATATCGATGCAAATTTAACTTATTTGAAGTATCAAGTTTTCCGTAAATGTTCCAAGGGGACAATTTCGTATCTTAAACACGTGACATTTTCAAAACATTTTCAAAAAAGTTTTCCAAAAAACTCGAAATTTTCGTTAAATTGTGGTAAAACTGAATTTCGCCAGTTGAAAGATGTTTTCATATTTTGAGTTGACCTTTGCACTTACCCGCGCTACAAATTCCGATTCCTTGGGCGGCGACCAACCAGGACGTGACTGACCTCGACTGTCCGAAATGTTTGAGAAAGATGACGTAAAAGATGCCCACGTTGAAAAGAAATCCATTGCAGATGACCGCAGCCACGAAAGTAGCCACCAGAACCACCCACGCGTAACCACCGTCCAAATGTCCACTTTCAACGTCCACTCCTCGAATTTCATCAGTCGCTTTTCTCACTCCTCCAACTTGGACAGCCTTGTCCACTTTAAGCAGTTTTCCTCCTCCTCCTCCTCCTTCTTCATTTTCTTCTTCTTCTTCTTCCTTATTAAACATTCTTCTTTGAAAGCAGAAATAGAAATGCTGCTCGAGTTGATCCAAAACTAGTTTTTTTGTTTTTCGCACCGAGTCAAAATGAGCGATTTTTTGGGTTTTCGGTGCGTCAAAAGTTTCAAGGTTGACCCCCTTCTCTTCGAGGCTTCTCTTACATTAGAGGCTCGCTTTTTATACACTCAATTTAATTGGTAGCTTCTTCGAACAGCTGGACACGAGTGACCCACTTGACCACTCGGGTTTACCCCATTGTTAGGGGTTAACGAGCGAAGGTTTTAATCCGAAGGACCCACATAGTTTTCACGCTTTCAAGTTCACCGAAGGTATTCCCCGATAAATTCCTCTTTTCACATTAATTTGGGAAAACCAATAAGGGGCTCTTTTTGGAAGGGGGGTAAGTCTTAAGAAAATCTGGGGTTTTATCCAAAGGACCCAAATAGTTTTTCCACTCTGAAGTTCGTGAAGGGTATTCCCCAACAACTTTATCGCCCTTTTTAGATTAATTTGGGAAAACCAATAAGGGGCTCTTTTTGGAATGTGTGACTGAGGAGGGGGTATTTCCTTAAAAATCTAGTTCTTAATCCAAAGGGCCCTCATGTTTTTCCACTTTGAAGTTCATGCTTTTTAAGGTTTTCTAAAAAACTTGTTGTCTAATCTGAGAAAACCAATAAGGGGCTGTTTTTGGAATATGTGACTAAGGAGGGGGTAAGTCTTAAGAAAATCTGGGTTTTAATCCAAAGGACCCAAATGGTTTGAATTTCATAAAGGACAACTTTATTGCCCCTTTTTAGATTAATTTGGGAAAACCAATAAGGGGCTCTTTTTGGAATGTGTGACTGAGGAGGGGGTATTTCCTTAAAAAATCTGGGTTTTTATCCAAAGGACCCACTTGGTTTTTCCACTTTGAAGTCCGTGAAGGGTATTTCCCCGACAACTTGCCCCTTTTCGGGTTTTTAAGGTTTTCTAATCCGAGTAAACGAATAAGGGGCTCTTTTTGGAATGTCATCACCCCTAGGTCCCATCGGTCCTAGATTTCGGATGAAACGGTTTTTCCACTTTGGAATGGTGGGGTTTCCCAACAAAATCTATATTTGACTCTAGAAAGTTGTGGAATTCGCCCCAGATTCTTAGCTAGACATTATCATCTCGTTGAAACGATTGATTTTAATGAATGTAATTAAAAGAACTTAAGAGAGATTTGAGCGACAGAAAGACGCCTCGCCACACAATTAATCGCCATTTATTTCACCATTTGATGAACATTTTTTAAAAGACTCGGGGATTTGCGGAAGATTCGTGAGCGTGAATTGGGACTATTTTGTGGAGATTTAGTGGAGATTTTCAAAAAATTTGTTTGGTATTTGTTTAGTGATTTGCTGTAGACTGTTGGGAATTTTTTTGAAGATTTAATAATTTAGTGGAGATTTGTTAGGGATTCATTTGAGATTTGTTAGATTTATTGGAGATATATCTTAGTGATTTGCTGTGGATTTGTTAGGGATTCATTGGAGATGTGTTGGTGATTCATTAGTGATTTAATTTAATTGGATTTATTGGTGATGTTAAAAATTTATTGGAGATTTGTTAGGGTTTCATTTGAGATTTGTTAGATTCACTATAGATGTTTTAGTGATTCATTGAAAATTTTGTTTTGGATTCATTGGTGATGTGTTAGAGATCTATTGGAGATTCGTTAGGGATTCATTTGAGATTTGTTATAGAGATTCACTAGATGTTTTAGTGATTCATTGGAGATGTGTTTTGGATTCATTGGGGATTTGGTAGGCATTTATTGAAGATTTGCTAGAGATTCAACGCAGATTTAGTAGTTCATTTGAGATGTGTTAGTGATTCATTGAAGATTTGTTAGGAATTTATGGAAGATTTAGTGATTTATTGAAGATCTGTTTTGGATTTGTGGAGATTTGTTAGGGATTTATTGGATATTTATTGAAGATTTGCTACAGATTTCCCTAGACATTTTTCTAGAGATTACTAATTCATTTGAGATGTGTAAGTGAATCTTGCGATTTATTGAAGATTTATGGATTCATCGGAGATTTTTTTAGGGATTTCCTGAAGATTTATCGAGACAACTCAAACATGTTTTTTTTATAAAGTACTTAACAAAATCCATTTTAATGATTTCGTTTAAAAAAGATGCTTCGGTTATTTTCGGGATGACCCTCATTTGATTTCATCATAACCGGTTTAATTACGTCAATCTCGAGCATGAGGAATAAAAAAATGTTTTAAATAACTTAATTAAAGCAGTCTCATAAATTGAGTGTACCTTATTACCTCGTCTCATTTCACAAAATTAAATTGAGGGTTTTCACTCATGTGGAGGTCATGGGAAAAAGAAATTCGTGATCTCAGAACTTTGAGAATCTTCAAGGACAAAGGAAATATTTTCATAAAATTTCAATCTTTATTTTTCATTCAAACGTTTAATTCGACTCTTTCTTCCTTTTCTTTGTTTCTCGCCTGTTCATCTGCTTCCTTAAGTCTTTTCTTGTGTATGAAGTACAAGAACAAAGAGAGAATGGCTCCCATGGCTGAAAACGATGACGTCATCAGCAGGGTTCCCAAGTAGTTTCCTGTCAAATCTGTTATGAATCCTAGAAGACAAAAGATTTTATCACAATTCTTAATTCTGTAAAAAAGAGGGGTTGTTAAGAGGGTCGAGGTGTGCCCTCATTGGCTGGGACCCCAGACACGTGAACAGAACCAAGGCCATCCTTTGTTTCTTTCCTCCCTCTCCTTCTTCTTCATTCTAAAGGTGAGTGTGCTCTGGAGCAAACAAAAAACAAAAGCACGGTTTCCGAAACATGTTTTGAACAAAATTGCCAGTTTTGCATCCGGAGGTTTCGTAAAACGTTTGTCGACATGTGTGTTTCGGCAAACATTTCGGTGTTTTCTGATGATCGCTCAAGAGGCGGTCCGGATCAAAGGAAAAAATGTTTGCTCAGCAAGGAACTTGCTCGAGCGGCAGTCCGAATCAAAGGAAAAATGTTTGCTGGTCAAGGCGCTTGTTCGAGAGGCAGTCCGGATCAAAGGGAAAATGTTTGCTGGTCAAGGCGCTTGTTCAAGCGGCAGTCCGGATCAAAGGAAAAATGTTTGCTGGTCAAGGCGCTTGCTCAAGAGGCGATCCGGATCAAAGGGAAAAGGTTTGCTCGCCAAGGCGCTTGCTCAAGAGGCGGTCTGGATCAAAAAGAAAATGTTTGCTGGTGAAGGCGCTTGCTCAAGAGGCGGTCCGGATCAAAGGAAAAAATGTTTGCTTGAACAATCCTTGGAAGAAGAGCGATGACCAGACAATTTCCAGCTCCGTCTTGTTTCACGGAATGGATTTTTCGGTGCATACACTCGGTTTAATGCGAGCTTGTTTGTTGGAAATTGTGGTTCAAAACAGTTTTCGACAATCACGTTTAAAAATTTGTTTCGTGTTTCTTTTGGTGCATACCCACCTTTAGGACCTGCAACCAGGCAAGACGTCTCCCTGAATGCAATATAGGTCCTACCACCCGAAAGATCCCCTGATGGTGATGGCTCTGTTATGCTTGGAATACCGGCTAATACGAGACTTACCCGCAAGAGGCGGTGCCATGAAGCCTCCGATGCCGACGAAGATGAGGCTGTATCCGAGAACGATGGCCATGTCCAACCTCCCGAAGACCCAGGCCAGCTGCAGGCGATCGGCCACCGTCTGTTGTCCGTTGAAGAAACCCCAGGCGAAGTTGTGGGCTGCCACCGTCCACAGGCTGTCGCACACCAGGAAGCCCAAGATGATGACCGCATTACAGGAGGCCACGGCGCAGTTGTGCAGCGGAGGCGCCACGCGGCTGGACACCAGGCCCGCGGTCGCCCGGCCTAGAGTGCTGCCGAGGGCCATGGACACAACCGCTATCTTGAAGTGCTCCTTGCGGGGAAGGATGTCTTTCCAGAAGATCACCACCACGGAGGTGAACATAAAAAGCATGGTAGTGCAACCGGAAATGCACCAGAAGCGAGTGTCCGACATGTACTGGCGAGGAGACGACTTTCGGTTCTTGACGGTAGTGGAGACAGCGCTTGAGGTGCCATTTCTCTTGATCAGCGATTGATCGGCTACCGTCTTCTCTTGGCCGTTGATCATTGTTTTATCCATACCTCGCTTTCTAGGGATCGCGGCCACTGCTCGATCGGTGATCATCTCTTGGTTATCGGTCGCTCTTTCGGGGACAAATGAGGTCTCTCCATCAGTTATTGTGTCTTGAGCTTCAATCTTTATCTTTTGTCCGTTGGCCACCGTCTTATCATCTCGTCGCGGAACTACGGCTATCTCCGGATCAGCGATGGCCAACGTTTGGCCATTGCTCGCGGTCTGCTCACTCTGATGCTCTTCAAGATCCTCGGTAATCTTTCGATCAACTGTCTTACTTTTTGGGATCTTGAAGACCAGGGCACCGCACAGGCATATGTGCAAGGTGAGTCCCGCTTGGATGATCAGCGATCCTCTCCAGCCGTACGAGTCCACGACGTACTCCGTCATCAGTCCGACGGTCATCATGCCAATGGCCGAAGCGGAGTACATGAGGCCGGTGGCCAAGTAGAGACGCTTGCAGAAGTACTTGGACAGCGCCGCCTGGCAGCCGGTCATGATAAAGCTGGCACCGATACCTTCGATGAAACAGGAAAGAATCAAAAGCTATGTGCAATACCGGAAGTCAGAATATCAGGCCATATCCACCTTTGGTGGCTACCCGTAGAGGGCGGTAACGTACCTCTGATGATCCCGCTGGCGAATATCACGAGAGCGATAGTCTGTGCGGGGTAGATGCACAGGAATCCGCTGGACATGATGAAGCCACCGGTCATCAGCAAAAACCGAGGGCCAAACTTCTTCAGAAGGATGCTGGACAGAGGACCTGTGGACCCCAAAGTCAGGCATCTGGATTAATGGCAGTTGGAAGCCGCTTATAGGGACACCGAAAGTGGGAGTTGTCCAATAGCAGTGATGGTGATCAATTAATTATGAATTGTTTGGGACAGTGGGATCGCTCCATCCAGTGCCACTGGATGTCTTGCTTGACCGTGGGAGTGTCTTACTTGACAGTGGGTGTGGTTTACTTGACAGTGGGTGGGGTTTACTTTGTAGTGGGAGTATCTCAGTTGACAGTGGGCGTGGCTTAGTAGCAGCATATCTAGCTGGTTTTTTCGTTTTCTCCTTGGTAAAGAAATCATTTTTTTTCCAAGGTTTCCTTTTATTTATTGTTTCGATTGATTTACAAATGGCCAAGTCATCGATTTTTTCATTTCAAGAGTTATGGAACTTTTAAAATTCATGCTGTTACGTAAACACTTCAAATGGAGGAAAATAAACAAATAAAAAATAGAAAACCTTGAATTTCAACATCATTTTTACCAATATCAGAGTATAAAGCCGCTAAGAGCCCGTATTTTGAAAAGGTTGAATTAATCTAAGAATAAGGGCCCTAGCGGCAGATTGGACCGAGAAGAGCCCTCCGTTAACAAATCGAGACACGAAGGGCCCCTCCTAGGACTCGGGTGAAGTACTTTAGCGATGGTTTTTTTTCTCTAGTGACCGAGACCACTAACCGGTGAGGTTGACCGCTTACGTACTTCACCTTATTCATATATATGAGGGGCCTTCCGTTTATTGATTGAGATACGAAGGGCCCAACCTAGGACTGGGGTGATGGACCTTTTTCTCTAGTGACCGAGACCACTAACCGGTGAGGTTGACCGCTTACGTACTTCACCTTATTCATATATATGAGGG
>JAQGBW010005405.1:0-12068 GCA_034698625.1 Julus scanicus
ATTCTAAGTGGGCTTTTATACCTCCATTGTCCATAAGCTTGATCCCCAAATAGGTCCACGCCCGGACCACCTCCAGCCAGGGGGGACACAAAAATAGCTAGATAATAAAGTGGAGAAGTATTAATGTAGACATTTTGTAAAGAAAAGTAGCCACCTTAAATAGTTTTTCGCAGGATGAATCAAATATAAATGCAAGGTTCAAGATTGATAAAAAAAAAGGAATTTTTTTTTTTTTATTTTTTCTAAATCTTGAATCTTACAATAATGTTTTTGGCAGAAAAATGCTTTTTTTGAAGAGAACAAATAGTACTAGTCATAATCACACTTGGCGGCCGTCCATAAATGACATCACGCACTAAGGGGGAATCCACACATGTGTGACGAGGAGGAGGGGGTGTTTAAGAAATGTGACATCACGTCACAAATTAAAATGCGCTGTTTGAATTTTGTTGTTGTAGTGAATAATAATGTAACTTTCAGTTCTTTTAAATGGCTGAAGGGATTTTGGTGAAACTTATTACACATGTTTATGTGGTCCATATCACTGAAATCTGCTAAATTTTTCTCTCAATTCCACGACTCTTTGGAGAGGAAGGAGGCAGAGTTTTGTGACGTCAAATTTGAGGGGGAAAGTCTGACTTCTTGTGACCAAGTGTGACATGGGGAAAGGGGTGCAAGCATACATCTAAGATGAACATACGTATGTTCATCCATGACAGAGACCTTCCATGGATTCCACAGATACCAGCTCCATCATTCCAGACTAGAATTGACTAGAAACTGCAATTTTGGTCGGATCAGGATAGGACTTAGACAAACGTGGGGTGCAAGCATACATCTAAGATAAACCCATCTATGTCCATCCATGGCAGAGACCTTCCATGGATTCCACAGATATACTACCAACTCCACCTAAGGTCTACACTTTGCAATAACTCGAATTAACGAATCACAGACCTTCTGGGAATTAGAAATTTTCAGTGATGAGTCAAAATTTAATGTATTTACGTCTGATGGTAGAGTTAGTTTTTAGGAGGCCAAAAGAACAGCTGAAAACACCAAACATGTGCCCAACAGTGAAGCATGTTGGTGGAGTAGTTTTAGTATAGGGATGTACGTATGAGTGCCACATGTGTGGGAAACTTGGTTTTATTTGATGGAATTATAGATCAATATGTTTATTATGTTTATTTGAACATTATACAACATAATTTTTAAAAAAAATGCTGAAAAACTGGGACTAAATGGGTCATTTCTCTTTCAACAAAATAATGACACAAAACATACAGCCAAATGTGGATAAGCAGCTTCATACACCTCTACAATCTCCAGATTTAAATCCCATAGAGCATTTTTGGGGTGAGTTGGGGAGAAGAATAACAGCCCACAATGTTACAAATAAGTAACAGCAGAAATCTGTCATCACAAATGAGTGGAACTCAATTACTCAAAGTACAAAAAATTTTGTTTCTGCTATGAAAAATAGGCTAAAGATTTAGTGGAAACCTGTGGTGGACACACAAGTTATTAAAAAACAGAAGACAAATGTTTAAATAGCAATTTTAGTTGATTATGTCCAGTGGATGAAAACTATTGGAATAAAAATGGCATATTAAGTTTTAAAAGTGCTATATTAATTTTATAATTAATTATTTTGATAAATCCTTTTGTACATAATTTTTAGAATGTTTAATGCACATAATTCAGTTGAAAGTAAACTTTTCTTTCTTGAATAGACGTTATTAAGATTCAAACATGTAGAGAAAGGGTGGATGAAAACTTTTTTGATGCAGTGTAGGTCACTTAACATATGTGCTTCCTAATTCTTAATCCCTAAAAGGCAAAATATCATGGTTGTTGAACTTTTTTACTGCAGTAGGTGAAATACTCGTTTTGACACGCCCTTGTTACTTTTTAGGGGCCTAGAATCATCTGAAAAAAATTATTTTAGACTGGCTTATATTGGGACTTAGTGGATGCATTATGTGACATTGTTCTTCTGGCGCCTCAGGCGAAAGAAGGCCTCTATTTTCAGCGCCTTTTATGGGATTTATGCTGCATTTGGAATTGGTCCCAGATGCCATTAAGCGACTTGGATAAGATTCCACCTGTTTTTTGGTGTAATCTGGAGGTATTTTTTTGGTCCCATTCCTCTTGCATTACTTTTTTTTAAGTCATCTTGTTTGGAAATTGAGTGTTGTCTAATTTCCACCTCTAATTTGGCCCAAAAATGTTCGATTGCATTTAGGTCTGGTAACTGAGGGGGAATTTTCATCACTTTTGGTAAGTTGTATAGGCACCATTCCTTGACTATATGGGCTG
Source organism: Julus scanicus (assembly GCA_034698625.1). Classification (NCBI taxonomy): domain Eukaryota; kingdom Metazoa; phylum Arthropoda; class Diplopoda; order Julida; family Julidae; genus Julus; species Julus scanicus. Next base: position 2,323 of record JAQGBW010005405.1, read on the forward strand.
TATGTTTTGGGTCGTTATCCTGATACAGCACACTCATCTTTGATATTTAGCCGATGCCGGCGGTCGAGTGGGTTAGGTGCTTGCCTCTCGATCGTAAAGGTGGGTCCACACTATCAAAAAACACAAAGCAAAAGCAGTGTTCTCAAAACATTTGAAAAACATGTTTTTTAAAATTAAGTCTGGATTCTCCACAAAACATGTTTTGTGCAAAAACCTTTATCGCTCAAGTGGCGGTGAGAACAAAGTGAAAACATGTTTTTAGCTTGCTGCGCATGTGCAGACGAGTGCTAGTAGTAGGGTCTGAAGGGTGACAGTCATACACGTGCAGTTTTCTGAGTAAGTGTTGAATTCATGTATAAATTGACATTATTTTTTACATTTATATATCGAAAATGTATTTTTTAGTGAAAGGGACGTTTACTCCCCAGAGGAAAAATCCATAAAAATCATATGGATTCTTATGGATATCCATTTAACTTTCATCCATTATTATGGATATCCATACAAATTTAATCCATTATTATGGATATCCATATAAATTTAAGGCATCAACATGGATATCCATAAAAACTATCCATTGCAATGGATATCCGTAATGCTTCAATACACAATCGTTGATATCTATAATAATATAATCCATCTACAAGGATATCCAATATAACATCATCAATCATTATGAGTATCCATAAAATATGAGCACTGCATAAGTATACCAGGAATATGTGGTTTTTATGCGTACATTTTATTGAAGTTGCTGGTATATACTATCTATAATTTCCCTGTAACAATTTACAATAATCAACATACATATTTAACAGTTTTGGCTGTTTTAAATTCACGTTATGCCCCCCAGAGGAAAAATCCATTTATGGATATCCATACCAATGGTGAATTGGTTATGGATATCCATATTATGGAGAATTGGTTATGGATATCCATATTCTGCAGAATATATATAATAACCCTTCCAAACTAATATTCCCTCCAAACCAATAACATTTCCAAACTAATTATGTACCCCTCCAAACTAATTACCCCTCCAAACTTATAACCCCTCCAAACTAATAAACCCTCTAAACTTATAACCCTTCCAAACTAATTACCCCTCCAAACTAATTACCCCTCCAAACTTATAACCCTCCAAACTTATAATCCCTCCAAACTATAAACCCCTTTAATATATTAAACCCCTCTAATCACATTCACATCACATAATAGTTAATAAATATGAGCATTTATAATCTTACTGGTAATAATGTCCCATGCAGTATTAGCTAACCATAACTCCCTTTTCTAATGCGTCACTTCCAAGTAGTACGGGTGGGCCAGTGGGTAAAAGCGTTATGCTAGTGTTAGAAAGTTTCCAGGTTTGATTCCCCCTGTGAACCATTTTTTTAAAAATATATATTCTGCAGAATATGGATATCCATTAATAAGGATTCTTCATAATATGGATATCCATATATGGATTTTTCCTCTGGGGCTGTGTTTTTGCCATAGCTATAGGCTATTCAATAGCCATGTGTGTGAAGCTATGGAATAGGCCTATTGCTACGGCAAACAGGAATGCGGCGTGCACACACCCCACATTCCTTTTAAACACAATAAATAAATTTTTACTTTATAATAAATATATAGTACATATGATATAAATGTATAGAAACTGTCTATACTGTTTACATTGAAAACTGCATGTGTAGCCATGCTTTTAAAAGCAAAAAACACAAAAACTCAAAAGCAAGTTTTGAGAAACATGCTTTTGCAAAATGTTTTTAAAACTTCTGCTTTTGCTTTTGGTGTAGTGTAGACCCACCTTAAGATGCTGGGTTCGCTCCCAGGGATTTCCTGTGCCAGCAGCTGACATATAGCCCCATACCATCACTCCACCACCACTGTTTTTGACAGTTGGTCTAAGATTTTGTTTTTTCAGTTCCTCGCCAGGTCTTCTCCATTCTTAGCAACGGCCATCTGTTCCAAATATGTTAATTTACTTTTATCGGTAAATATAACTATTTCAAAACTGGTTGTTTTTGGTAGTGTTTTTCAGCAAACTGTATTCCAGCTTTCTGATTTTTGCTGCTGATGAATGGCTTTTTCCTTGCCACTTTACCATTGAAGTTGTTTTTTCGGAGAACAATGCGCACAGTCTCGGTAAATATTTTGTTAGGGGTCCTCCTTACATTTCTGACGATTCGATGGCAATTTTTATACCTCTCGGTGATATTCTGGATGGTTGAGTGACTTCTTTGCATAATTTCAGCTTTCATCCTGATAGATTTTCCATTCTCATGATGGCTAACAATCAATTCATGTTCTTTTAACGTTGTATGGGCTATCATTTCAGAAATAGAAAACTTTCCGTTATGAATTAATAGAATGGCAAGATTACAAGACACAAACGTATTTATAGTAATTTTCCTATGCAAATTATGCCAAATGTTTCTACAACATAATGAACTTTTTTGACTGTATGGTTTTCACTTTTACATGGATTTGTTTAAATATTTATTGTTGTTTTCATCAATTTTGTATAATAATAATTTTAATTTGTTGCTTGAAATGTAAGTAAATATACATTACATCATCATTTAGTTCCAAGTTATTTTTCTTCGTTAAATTAAGATAATTAGCTGCATACACAGCTGTCGAACGCATGGGTATGATTTTCTGTTTGAGCCACTGTATATATGTCAAAAGTTAATCGTAATTACCAGGAATTTTATGAAGACTTTTGTAATATTTGGTGCATATCGGCGGTAAATACCAATTTTAGTGATTTAGAATTTGTGGAAACCTGGGTAATTGTTTTTGTATTTTTAGCACTGCATATGTAAGATTTGAAATTCCTTGAATATGCCCGACTTGTTAACATCCTTGATTTATTAACAGTATATGATCGCTATATTTGAGCCAGCAACTATTACGTTTAAAAATGTATTAAGCAATCTAAATTGATTAACTTATTTTGGAAAATACATGGCTGTGGAATTGCCATACTCGATTTTACATTCACAAGCTACTTTATTTCAACAATTTTTTTTCTAGGAGGAAACTCCTCAAGGATTCTTTGAAGACCATGGCCTTGGTTAGTGCATAAACATGATCACCAACTTGGCATCGCATAATTGTTGAAACGTTCGAAAACACAACTTGCACATTGTTATGCTGTATTCGTAATATCAAAAACATGTTTATCTGTTAACACCTATGTAAATGCAGAATTCTATGCTTTCTACATTGGAAATATTTTCCTTGGAATTGGGCAGTTTAATGAAAATAGTGCCTTTCAAATGACAAGCCCTTCTCTTTCTTACATTGCATTGCTTTGATTGTCGTGATTGTTTCAAAGGATTCATGGATCTCTTGTTCCTGGCATTTTGTGTGTGCCGCAGGTATTTATCATTTCAGAATAATTTACATAGGGATATTTATTTTTAAACATGTAAGTTTGTTTCTTTTTAATTAATGGGTTGCATAAAATATCTTACCAATCATTAAAAGTGTTGCTTGATTATAATGTTTATGAATTTGGTCTTACACTGTCATTGAACTATAAACTTTCTTAGTGAGAAATTAAACAAAATGACTAAAGTTATTTTAAAGGATAATCGTGCGATGTTCATGATGCATGGTATTTGACAAAAATGCAGACAAACAAAAACGGTGCAAACGAGCAGGCTCCTATCCTGCTGAAACGGAATAGACATAATCAGGTTATATTTGTGACTCCCTCAAGCAAGACACCTTCGGGAATTGCTCGGTGACCAAATCTTGGCACAGATTCAAAGGAAAAAATCAACAAGAATTCATTTTGCCCAAGATTAACAGTTTTATTCGAGTCTATCAAAAGATCGGAATGGCCCTTGGCACTACAAATCTTAAAGCACAACTATTCACATTCAATTAACATTAATGACATGACATCGTTGCCGGCGTCACACTTGGCAGCAACATTTCCAAACCGATTAAACTCGCGACAAAGTCGCCTATTGCGGCGCAGGTGCAATACATTGTTGGTCTCCCAGATTATAAATATTAACTCCAAACTGGTCACCTGCCGGCTAAAATGCCTGGAAAATAGCAAACATACCCGGGTCCGCACACTCCGGCCGTGACCCTTCTCTCGCAATATCAACAATTTAGTTTCAACTCATGATACAGTCAATCACTTAGTTTCAGGTTAGTGTTTCCATCTCTCAATCCGTATCCGATCTTGTCTGCGGGCCGATCCACACACAATTTCATGTGTCATACTACTTACCCACATTGGGTGAGGCTTCACAGCTATTCGCGGCTAGGAAGCCTCACTTTTTGACCACTTAATTCCTGACTGGCCAAGGGGCCTCCTGCACATACTTGCATCGGTTTCACATCACCCAGGACGCCGCCTGCATATGCGACCCAGCAGTACAACAGTCGGCCCTCCACATTTTGGCTGAAGGCAAAGCGTTCAGTGCAGAGCGCTAACGGTATGGAGTGTGGGTGACCATAGAGCCTTCCACAGCATACACACTGAAGGCTACTGGCACTTCATGGAGGCGGCACTGCGGAAACTTGTGTCTTAACAGGGACCATCACCATTTTGTGTGATAGAACTGTCAGAAGGATTGCACACCTAACAATCCTCCCTAACTGTCCTCAACCAGATGTGCCATAAGCATATGCCAATAACAATCATTCTTCACTGTCACCATCTCCAATCATCCCTGCCTATTGTTGCGTTGTTGTTCCCATTCATGCTGCACCTCCAATAAGTGCCTCCTCACTAAACTAAAGTGATTCAGTGTTGTTCTAACATCATCATTGCAGTCATCACCTGCCCATCTGTCATCCATCTCCCATCCTTCATTTATCATTGCACAGTTCACTTATTTTCCCCAGTGTATTGCTTCATCGCCGAGCCTTCGTTTGTTTTTGCATATTTCATTACCTGCCTCCACCGTCAATGGGCCACTTTAATGTGCTATGTTATTGTTTTCAAGACCAATAAATAAGTGACCATGCAGCTGACCTAGCACCTGGGGCTCCAGAGCGGTGGCATCGGCCAGATGAACAACTGGACAATTGAATGCCCGCAGACTGTCGGCTGAAGCGGGGTTTCTTGGCTCCATCCACTGGCTGTTCACGCCTGTGGCAACGTTCTGGTAACAAAATTCACCGGTTGGTGGTGGTGCTCTGGTGTCCTTGGGTGGTCAACCGGGTGTGAGGTCAAACCCTATCCTGCCTATCCTAATCCTATTCCGTCAGTATATTTATAACCTAACGCTGTATCCAATAGCGGTGCTTTCCCCCAACAAGAATGGAATAAAGAATTAAAAACAAAAAATTTAAATGGGCTAAGTGCCCAACAATGAATGCTGATCAATATTGTTTGCAGAGCAAATAATCACCACTCATCATTATGCAATCAAGTAAATCATGTAAACCATATTTACGCGATCGCGCGCAATTCACATCTCGGCCGAGATCCAAAACCCCGTCTAATTAACTCTCACAACTCGAGCACCCAGCTAGGTGCGGTCGACACCAACGCCCCTCATGGCCGCATTCCATGCATTACAAAATCGCACCTGCCAGTTTACGCACCACAAGGAAGAAATGCCACACTTTGCCCCATTTAAATAGTTACCTTGGTGACATATTTAATCATTTTTTGCTGCAAGTACAGTGTAAAGCCGGGTCTCCACCAAGTCGTACATGTATGTATATACACTTTTTTTACGAATATATGCAAAAAAGTATGGCCTTCGGGTTTGTTTCAGCCGCCATTTTTTAAATATATGTAAATATCAAAATTGTACTGCTATTAAAGACATGTAATGGGTGTAACATTTTGATATTTATATATATTTAAAAAATGGCGTCTGAAACAAACCTGGAGGGCAAACATTTTTGCATATGTTTGTACATCTTGGTGGAGACCCGGCTTAACATGTACAGTAAATGTATATCTAACTATTATAAGGTACTTGCTGTTGGCGTTTTTTAAGCATATCCATAGTAGAAAATTGTGCAATTATACTGTTTTCCACAGTTGTTTCCAGGTAAATTCCATGATAGTTCCTCTAAAAATCGGCTGCGACCGTGCTCCTTTCTCTCTTCACTTCTATAATAAAAAAAATCAAATAAAAACTAATCCCAACTACCATGGTGGGCTGAGCCCCACTATGCATGTGCGCTTATATATGTCTACACATGTCCTAGTATCAGACTGCCTTGTATGTTTTATATTTGCCTGTATTTGATGTTTTTCACATGCAACTGGATGATAAACGTTTTCAAGTTGCAAGAAAATAAATATATCTATGCTTTAAATCCAAGAAAAAACCATATGGATTGCTGCATGCATGTATTTAATAATAAGGATAAATATAAAGCAGTTATTTAAATTTTTGAAAAAAAATAAAAAGCAAGACAGTACGCATTTTTTCACTGTGCAAATCAAATGCAACTTTAAACTAATCTTCGGGTTACTTAGGATAATTACATTTTTTTGTTAGAAGTCATACTTACAATACAAAGTCCTTTATTACTAATCATGTTTTACAAAAAATCAAGGTTATTTATTACAAAAAAATATTAAAAAGGGACCTGTTGAGGTGACTACTTATTGTGAGTCCTATGGTTTGTACACCTTCGCTTGAGAAGCATAAGGGAAGACCAAAGTTTGACAGAACGTTGAATAAGGTCGAAGATATCAGAGTTTGGCGTTCTTAAGGCCGAACTGCTTTGATACCGTAAGTAGGAGGTAGCACGAGGTAAGTAGGCCTCGGAGAGTGAACGGACAGTACTTATAACGAAAGTCTTGTATAAGCGTATGCGCTTTAGCTAAAAGTAAAGAGTCCAATTCGTTGGTTTTGGTTTTCTAGTATTTCTTTATTGCAAAGACACTTATAGAAGGATAAACAGGAGCAAGCTCTGTTGACTAGAACATCATGGGGAGATAGTATTTGGCTATCTCTCCTCTCTCTGTCCATCTAAAGTTTGTGAGCCCTTTATATATGTTTTAAAAAGATCCCATGTCATCTAAGCCGTCCACTAGCATTAGAAGTTGAGTGTTTCATTTGTGACATCAATGGGTGAGGTTTACCTTAGTTTGACCTAATTAGCATTCACCTAATTAGGTCTCAAAGGTTTCCAGAACATTGTATTTTAATCCTCTTTGTTAGAGGATTTGGTCCTGAAGGATATTTAGTGTTTCAATATCCTGTCTTTCCCATTTGGGTGCTTTTAATTGTTCGGTGTCTCTTTTGAGGCTTAGGCCGAACTTAGTCCTATTCGGACAATGGGCACAATGGATAATCCTAGCATTTGCTAGTCTATCTACAAAACACCTTATGAATAAAAATTGTCAATGCAATATGGCTTGTAATAGTCTAGGACATGGTTTCAGAGGCAAAATAATTGATAATTGTCATGCGGGGATGTCTCAAAAAGATGTGTTAAATATGATGTTCACAAATCCACAGTTGCAGATTGCTCCAGAAGCTCAAAATGCAGGAAGTGTGGATATTGTTTACAATGATGGTAGGTTTCGTATAACCACAGCTAAAGATGATTCAATGATTGTGAGACAAGTGAAAAAAGATCCTTTTATATCTTCAAATGCAATTCTAATGGAATTGAACATTTTATTATCAAGTAGAACCATTTTAAGGCATGCTGTTGAAGCTGGACTATGTACTCATCGTCCAGCAAACAAGCCATTAATCTCCAAAACAATTCTGAAGAAAAGGTTGCAATTTGCAAAAAAACAGTCATGGTGTGTGGCCAAGTGGAAAAATGTTGTTTAGTGACAAGTCCAAGTTTAACATCATTGGCAGTGATGGAAATTGTTATGTGCGCCGGCCACTAGGAAATCGCTTAGATCCGCGCTATTGCCGTTAGACTGTCAAGTATGTTGGAGTCAGAGTTATGGTTTGGGGATTTTTTTCCGTATAAAGGGAAAGGCCCTCTTCATCGCATTACTGCATGGAATCGGATTGTTACATGTACAGGGACATTCTTCAAGATGTCATGTTGCCTTTTGAAAATTGGAATATGACATTGAAATGGTTCTTCCAGCATGATAATGATCCAAAACACACCTTAAATGTGGTCAAAACATGGTCCTAGGATAAGCATGTGCAGGTATATTCATTTGGGGATTGTGGATAGAAAAATTGACCATACAAACGTGTGCAGCCAGGACCAATTAACTTTTTCAAACAATAAAAAAAGCCTGAAAAGATCCCACAGGGCACTGGTGAAGTTGACTGAATCAGTACCCTCCCAGTGCAAACAAATTATATAATCTGGGATTGCAATTCCAGTTGCATGTTTTTTCCAGGAAAAAAGTGTAAACTTTCGTTAGTTTTTTTTCAGAAATTCAAATGAATTCTGTACATTTCTCTTGATTATTAAATATATGGAATGTACATGCAGCTATCCATTTGGTTTTTTGTTGGATTTAAGCCATAAATACATTTTTTGCAACTTGAAAACGTTTATCAGCTAGTTGCATATCTTTTGTCCACCACTGCATGTTTGTAAACATGTATAACTATATATGGTGTTTGCCATCCATGTATGGAGTTGATATACTACTTAACAATTTTAATATAACCAGATTAGAAGCTGCTTTAATCATTTTCCTGGCAAAAGTTTCAAAAAACTCACATAAGTTTTCACCTTTCCAGTAAAATAATGAGAAATTAAAGAATAAAATGATCAATATATAACGTTCTCCATTATGCGGGCGATTAAATATTTGCTAGTGAAAATATACTAGGTGTGCTTGTGTGCTCTGGCGATCAATTTATTGTATGTATACAATGAGGAAGGCCCCTTACCTAAAGTAAAGTTTAACGGCATTGCGATGTTTCCCAAATCATTTTTTAACCAGAACTACATTTTAGCAATATTTCATTAGCATCCCCACTCCGTCACTTTTGCCATTAAAAAATGTCGCTTTTATTGAAGAAAAAAATCGGTTCTTTGCTGCAAAAACTAAACTTTACTGTAGACAAGGTGAATTCGTTTGACCTGAACCGAATTTTTTTTACAAAAAATTTTTTTTCCTTAAAGTAAATTTTTCCTAACAATGTAGGAGTTTATTAAGGCCCTCAAAATAAAATGTCTTTGGGAGCTTGTGCATCCAGCACAGGACACATTTCTTCAATTCATCATTTGACTAGAATTTGATATTGTTAAGATATGTCTTAAGTGGTACAAAGAAATGGTAATCACATGATGTCAAAACCTCATAACATCAAAAAATGACTTCATTTTCAGGTCAATTTCTTCTTTAAATGACCATTTTAAAAAAACGTCCTAGTTGGACGTCATTTTTTGGTCATTTATACCCTTTTAATTACCAGTTACAAATAACGTCTCCAGTTGACATCATTTTTTGGTCATTTTGTTGTATAAATGGATAGTTTCAAATAATGTCCCCAGTGGATGTGATTTTTAGGTTATATTTTTTCATTAATGACCAGTGTTTGATTGATCCCTGCTTTGACTTCTTTTCAATGGTTTTTGTATTGATTTCTACTAGCCAAATGTTTGTTTTATTGACTAAATCATAAAACCAATTGGCTGGATGCAAAAACAATTTTTCATAATTAGCTCATAATTTTATATTATTAATATTCTCAATTCGCCGACGCTGATGGTCGAGTGGGTTACGTGCTTGCCTCTCGATCCTAAATGCTGGGTTCGCTCCCAGGTCGAGGTTGGTGGGAATTTTACGGATGGGAGAAATT
>JAQGBW010005406.1:0-12068 GCA_034698625.1 Julus scanicus
CATCAATGTTTGTAAGTGTATGTTTGTTGTGTATGTTTTTTGTGTGGTAAATTTCTTTTGGTGGATACCCACCTTAAAGTTGTATATATGTAAATACAATAAATAGAAAATGGAGATAAATTGGTAGATAAATTAAAGTTTTTCAAGCGAGTAATTATTAAAATTGCAGTACACAAACTTACATATGTAAACGTTCTTTAAATTAACTAAAGTCCTATAATAACCTCCAAACTCACTCATATAGTTGATCGGTATCAACGTAACATTGTTCCTATAGTTTTGTTTTACAGGAAATTCGGTAATTTGGATTTTTTTTAAAAAAAATGTTTGCCTACTATAAATTTGTTGGACGATGTTGTTTTGAAACATGTCCACGCAACTGAAGTGGCATTACATTCGTACAATTTATGTCTATTCTAAGATTAGTCATCTTGTCTTGCTCTAATAGTTATTCTAGTATACTAGCAGCCCAGAAAAATGGTTCTAACTGTAAGTAAGCTTGAATCGGCGAAGAACATTGACTTTAATGGGCCAACATTTACCATTAATCTCCATTGCTTACAGTATCTGCCTGTGCGTTTCTCTCTATACCATAAAATTCGAGCTATTCTACTAGTATAACAACTCAGTAAATTTATGACACTAAATGAAATTCGCCTTTTTCTTCTGCTCCTCTGGGCAAAATATTTGTTTGAAAAACGATGGTTGTTTCTGAGAATCTAAAATTAGACTATAGCTAGTTGATGGTGTTAACAATAATTAAGTAACAGTCATAATTAATAATAATTAAAATTAAAGAAATCAATAATTATTATAAACAGTTCAAAACATTTGTTCATAGAAATAATTTACATTTCGCCTTCTTGTGTGGATGCAATAAATCAACCTCAATGACTTTAGTTCTTACCATTAGCGTTTGGATAAGTTTATTAAAATACAAAAAATAAACGTTATTTAATAGTCCAAAATTTTTTTCCATCATTTTAGGCTGTCAACAGCTATTTAATGTTACTTTTTCAACAATTTAATGAACTTTATCATTCTAAAACAATGTCCGAGAAATAATGATGTACGTGTATTTCTATGCCACCGTGTAACTATATTGATTTTGGTGCGAATGTTCCATTTTTGAATTTGGATTATAATTTGTGGAGAATAAATTGAGCGCGTAGTTTTAGTTTATTAAGTTTTCCCCATCCACTCTTCACATTTTCATCCATCCTGTTCACATCTCGATTTCATTTCCGTTTCAAGATAATACCACCAACAATACAATATTCATTTAACGATTTCAGTAAGAGATTATTCGTGATCAGATCGAGATTTTGGAAGAGCTTGGTGCAGTGCTAGCATCAGTATGAATCGATGGCGGCCTCAATTTGCAATCTATCAAATTCTCATCTCTTTCTCTCTCTCCGAAATCTCCTCCTCCTCTAGGCTTTGTTCCGGAACGTCATTGGTTCAAATGATATATAAAACCCACGTGACATTTCCCTTTCCCAGCCCTCGTGTAATCATCTTATTATGTTCATCTAGCATCACCACCAATCACAGGTGAATGTAATAAAACAGCTCCCAAACGCTTTGTCCTCTTCCCATTGGTCTGGAGTTATTGATCCACTGAATGGCGCTTTGCACCATTGTCTTCGTGCAACCTTACTCGGATCCACACTGATGTTCTGGTGCTTCACCTCGAAGCATTGGAAAATGGACAAAAATATATTTTTCTTTCAATATCACAAACCCATTTCTTTTTCAGCCACATAACATGTGGAAACTCCAAAATGATTTTTTTCTAATATTTGTTTTTAATTTTAATGAAACAGTGTATAACACATTGTTTTCTGTAGCCGCTATAGTTAATTATTTTGTGACAATATTTTCGATACACGCTAGTGGTGCCACCTATCGATGGATAAGGCAAACTCTGATGATGCTGGGGATGAGGATGTAGATAGATGCAGTGTAGTAGAAGAATAGTAGTGCAGGGCGATTCCTGCGCTACAGTAGCGCCTCCTACCGGAGGGTCCGTCTCAAAGGATAGGCTACAGTTCAGTTCAGTTCAGTTCAACAGTGCGAGTTGAGAACCACATGGCTCAGACGAACGGAAGAGACTTTGATCTGGAGGAAAGCTGTTTTGGAAAAAAGCACGCTTAAGCTATACAGTTCTAAAACACATATCCAGAGAGAGTCTAAGACAACTACAAGGGTAGCGACTAGCTCATTAAAGCAAGAGAGCTGGATCCCTGTAAACTAATTCCAGGATATCCACTTTGCATGCTCAGCTCCAGTGGAAGACGTATACAAAACATGTAATTATAAAAGTGGCAAGACATACCACTGGACACCTTACTACGGTTAGCTGGTCGGGAACATATACGCCCCCCCCATTATGTAAAAGATAAACAATTTTTGGTGACATCGTGGCAACGCCATCAATGGCCATCCACCAAATCCGGTGCGAAAATCCATGCGCTGGGTGGCACGTAAGTGCACGTTGGTTAGTTCTAAGAATTTTAAAAGGAGTAAATTGGATTTTGAAGCTTGCAACATTTTCAATATATATAGTGGTGCCACCTATCAATGCATTTTTTAAACTCTGGTGCTGGGGCTTCCCTCTTATCCGATGCGCATATAATGCACCTTGTAGTAGCTAGAGTAGTTCAGTTCAGCTGGAAAAAACAGTATTTCTTCATATTTTTTAGCATGTATATATGTTATCACTTTAATGCTTCTGTCTAGATAAATATACGATTCTCCAATCACCACTATTTACAATGTGGCTCCAGCTGAACATTCTTATAGGTTTTATCATTCTCCAATATAAATCTACAGTATGTGTGCACTAGGCACATTGTTTGATATGGTGACAACAAATTGTTGAGGAAATGCAATATTTAACTTCCTGTTAAAACCGTCTACCGAAGATATAAATCTAAAAAACATTGAACTACCTTTAACCTTTAAATATCGAAAATTCTCGAAATAATAACATAACTTGTACTACAGTCCTGTACATAATGTTCAATTTATTCTATGGCGGATCTGTGAAATTATTGTTACATATTGATGTTTATGCATCATGCTAATGGTTTGTTCCAATTTGAGGAGCCAATTCCTTTTACAATGTACAATAAAATGTTGATTCTTAACATGTTCATCTTCTCATCACTTTATATGCATTGAATTAAAACTTGAGGATATGTGATTAAACTACAAACTATAGGCCTATACTGAGTAATGCTAATTTTTTTTAAAAAAAGCTCAATATTGTGTATCCTAATCACTTTATAATTTTGGCTATCCACAGAAAAAGATGAATGAGCATGTAAAGGTAAATGCTGGTAGCTAGAGCGCTGTTGAATAAATGCGGCGTGTTTAAATTTCCCGCCAACATAGACTGAGGTCTTCATTTGCTAACATCCTGAATACTTTCTTTAAAAATAATATGAAATTAATATTGCATGTATCTTCATGAAGCACTTTTCCCATGGTCATAATGGAGTGTTCTAGTCCCAAATAACTATTTATACATAATTATAATTGTATTATCAGAAATAAAAATTTCTTAAACTACAAAAAAAACCAAAAAAACCCGATGATACCGTAAATCGGAAGTCCTAACGTGCTTTTTTTATTTCATGGCTAACTTGGAACTAATAATTACTTAGTTGTTAGAAAGCTTCGCAACTTCCGTTGTCAATATTTACTTGTTAAATACAAGTTGTGCGCACATCATTTCGTAGCTATGGAAACTAAATTCGACAATATTCTGCGCACATGTATTACTGATAAGTTAGCCGACACCCACCAGATATTTTATATAACAATGTATGCAGTGTGCTGCAAAAAATTGAAGCATTATCAAAGGATTTAAAGGCTTATCCATTGAATTTTAGAAAAAAAAACCTCCCACAATTACAACAAATTTTTTTTTTCTTTAAAAAGTTTGAGTATTGTTTAAGAGCAATGTTTTTCCACCATTTTCAGCTTACGACCCATAGAATTAAGCCTAAAATTATAGCGGAACACCGATTGAAAACAGAGAAATGCAAGGCACAGGGAAACCTACATGTCTACATTGAACACGTGTGGGACCAGGCAATTTACTGTTTATCCACGGAATGCTTCCTTATGCAGTCTAGACAATGACATTGAAATGGATCTTAGAGCAAGACAACGATCCAAAATCCTATTTCAAATGTGGTAAAAACTCAAGTCCCCTGACATTAACTCAATTCAGAACACAAGGGAGTTGAATATAGCTTTAGAAGCGGATTCTACATACATATCATCAGTCGCTAATACATTTAGGTAGATATTTAGAGATGATAAATGTATCCAGATATGCTATTTGATATACAAAACCTATTGTATAAATACATGCACAATTACGTATCGAATAACGTAACATATTTATCAGGCTACACTCATTTAAGAATGGAAGGAATGGTTGTTAGCACACATAGGAACTTGTCGCCATCACATACACTTTTTAGGCTCATAGTTTCACATTTCCTGTTTCTTTTAGCAATAAGTAGGAACCTGATTTATTATTGTTTCAGTATGCATTAATAATATTTATTTAATTATGCCACATTTTTTTTTGTACTTTTATGTTTTAGGGAGGCTTTGGATAAATTGCTTACACCCAATGGATGGACTGATAAAACGATGACAGTTGGAAGAGATGGAGTGTTTGCACTAATTGCCAAATGTTTTGTAAATATACGAAAGAAATTAGGATTGTGTGTAATTAATTTTAAAAATATAACCAGTAATTTATTTCTGCGATATTCAAGTTAATTTTTTTAGGCTCTTGTAAATTAATTTAAAGATCTAAATAATGATTCACTTTAAGTTTAATATCCACATCAATTCTTCTTCAGTAGTTGCACAAATGAGTTAATATTTATGTTCAGGTTTCAGAAATGGAAAATGAATCTTCATGGCATGATTCCCAATGAACTGGAATCCAGAAAGATAACTTGTGACTGTCATGGACGTAATAGAAGACTATGACAGTCTTTCAATTCCATGATTTCACATTTCGCTATTATTGCTTTACACACAGTATAATTTTAAACTATATGATACAGGTAATGGATCCTGAAATTCTGCCTTACTATCCAGTTTGTTTTTTTGTTCAAAAGATTCTCCTGGGAAAATTACTAATGACCCTGAACTTCAGTCATGGAGGGCCGAATTGACTCGTCTCAAAAACGATGGTGGAGTTGGTGTGATCGTAAGTTTAATCAGTTAATATCCCAACTTTATTTATAATTCGTGATTGGAATTTCATGGATAGATTTATTTTTCCAGACTTTTACAAGGTGCTAAAAATTCAGGTGCATTTCCAGATTTTCAAAGCGTCTAAACACCATATAGTATAATCAAACTTATGTTGAATATTTCCAGTGTGATCTTGTGGTTATTTTCTGTGCTGATGCTACGATGTAAAACAACGATCTATATACATTATGACGTACTTAAATGGTGAACTTTCATTTTCACCAGTTAATTTAATTAAAATCATTGGAGTTCATAAGACGCCTATGAAACGCCTGGTATTTCCCATGATGTGACAAAGATAAGTAGACGTGTAATTTTATAATTGATTTCCATGAAAAGAATATGTTCTTGTTTGTGCTTGGTCAATCCGGAAATTCTTAATTTGCTTAATGAAAAATTGCGATATACACGATGAAGGACGGAACAATTCATTAAATATACGATAGTTGACTGTTCTGTGATATATAGCCGTAGAAGTAAATAATTGGTGTAAGCATTTTAGTTCCAGGAACGCAAAGATTATACTTAATTTATTTTAATCTGTAGTTGTTTTATCTGCAAGATCCTATTATATACTAGCAAAATCTAGTGTGCCAAAAGCAGTTGCAGACAATTTTTGGAGATTATACTATTATGAATGGAGGTCATTGCCAGGAATGATGACGCAGAATTATTTCACTTTTTACTCAATTAACAATAGTTTGATAAAATCGTTTTGTAAAGAACTACCAATCAAATTCGATGAATCAGCAATTCATCTTCTGTTAAATGTTTTAAAAAATGTGTCCAATAGATCCACGATGTATGTACTTTAATTTATTTTCACTATTTATATTTTAACGAGCTTTACATTGAAAATATATTCGGAAATGTCCACCATTATGCTACATTTTCCGGAACTCAGAAATCGATATCTCAGATCTTTTCGTGGAAGTCTATTTGAAAGTGTATCGTCTCTTAACAAAAACAGGGATGTTGTGTCCAAGCATTCATTGGCTAGATAAACCTCCCACTACGTTAAATGTTTACGAAAGACAGTAGGCGTATACAGTACATTAAAACTTTCTTCCTGCATGCATTGCTGATCTAGTTTTTATTTGCAGGTCAAGTTCAATTTTTGGTGTCGCAGCAATGCAAAAAGACCTTGGAACGTGAAACATGTACATATATGCTTAACTTAATGCACCATTGTGAACCACCATGGGTTGGATATACGAGCTTTTTGGTATGATAGTTATAAATCTTTAACTGATGTCCATATAGAGCCTATTTATTTGAGGACAACATTACAAAATACTACGTACTATGCAGTAGAATTCCGATTACGGTTAGGCTAATCTCAATTTCTATAAACTATCCGAGTCATGCAAAAGACGTCTTTGTAAAAGTAATTTTCAGTATTTTATAAAAACTATGGTATATTTCTCGTGTACATTTGTAGTCAGCATTCGGAAAGCCCGTAATTCATTTCCTTCTTTGATCAAAGCGGATGTATCTTAAGTTTCTAATCAAATTCTGCGAAATGCATATGTATTTCAACACTAAAAAAAATAGTTTTTGATAATTGAATCACCTATCAGCTTAGGTTTCTCCTGGAACTGAATAGCTTCTAAGTAAAAAAAAGTTTCAGCCGTTTACATTCTTGAAGGTGAACTCAATGTGGGTCGTTGTTGCTAGTTCAATCAAAATGTTCCATTTAGTCTAATACATTTTTAATCACAATTGCCTGTGTAATTTAATATAAGGAATATCTAAGTTTTTCTATAGAAAAACATTCGCTGTTGCATCACATTTATAGTCGTGAATTTGAGCTACGGTTTCAAATCTGAAATTTGCAAAGGAAATAAATTCAAAAATTAAATTTCATACACCTGGTGAGACATGATGAATCATTTGACCATACGCGTCATATCAAGGAAAATTTGTATGTAAAAAAAATGGGACAACATCAACGTGTCAAATATTGTATTTTGCCAATGTAAAGCCGTTCTTTCTCAGAATTTCGCATGGCAATGGAAACAGTATGTTCGTTTTACTTAGAAAGTATTTTGTTAGAAAATCTGCTGTTCAAAATTACCGTTTTGATATTTAATGGTAAAATATAACTTTAAGTTATATTTTACAATTAAATACTCAAATCCATTTTCAATACAAGACAATGAACATCTGAATTCTTATCATTTTGCGTTGCTTTTTATATAGCTTCTCAACCTGTCTTGTTTCATATGCTAAATTTGAAGAAAGGTTACTCGAGCATTATAAAACGTTATAAAAAGTTATAAAACATGCTTGGATCGTACAATTTTTTTGTTAAAAGTAAAATTCAAAAATGTAAACTTTGTAATGTTGTCATTTTGAACGTAAAACTTTGAATACTTGTTGTATCATCCCTGAACATGAAATAGTTACAATTACATTGTAAACTACAGCAAACTTCGCTACTTAGAAGCATTTCTCATTTTTGATTTTTGAACAGTTTTACATATGATTTAAAACAGATGACCATTAACGCAAAAACCAGCCTGTAAAAATGATAGGTTGCATTAAAAATTACGTCTTAACTTTCATACCATTATTACTGAACGGGGAAATTTTTTGTCATTGAGAAAACGGGATTTCCTATCCGTATCTTAAAGAGTCGACCAATTGAAAGCCCCCTGCCTGGAGCAACACATCAAGGTCCGCCTACTGCATGTTTGTTTCCTTTCTTCTCGATATATATTAAGGTGGAGGCTTGTTTTCGGAAACGACGCAACTAGCTACAGGTTTATGAAAAAAGTTTTTTACTTATTCAGTGTTGCCAGCAAAGTCATTCATTACAAAGCAGGCATTGGTGGATGTGGGTCAAACAAAGGAAGTCAGCACATACTTGATACTTGTTTATCGTAAATTGAAATTTGATTCAGTGAAAGCACAGCCTTATAAAGCACTCTCAATTGACTACGATTAACCTCGGGTTTACTCGGTTGTTAGACCAGCAATTTGCATTTGGAGCAACCCAGTTAGACAAGACATCATGTAAGTACCTCGATTTCCACTTCCACAGTCGTTTACCACCGGTTTCATTATTCCCTCTTACATTTAATGAGCGAACAAACTTTTAACAAAGATCATTGTCAACAGCAATAGTAATTGACAGCAATCCAAATTGCTGGTTAATTGTGATGGATTATACGGTGCAATTGGATGGGTACATTTAAGAGTTTAATTTGCCAATTGACTGATGTTTCTATTAAGTAGTTATTAGTTGCCTAGAAAAGTTTATAACCTATTTGGGTTGAGTTGTTATGAGCTTTTAGACACGTTTATGTTAGCATGGCATGCATGAGTGTCTATTTTTATACTCGATCTGCAAGCTACCAATGCAAGGCCTGGTTTTGGGCGTTAGAGATCTCTAAGTTGGATAGAGCAGATTTCGAGAGGATTATTGTTTCAAAAAACTTCAAAAGTTCTCGCTATTTTCTATTTTTCATTGCATCATGCAGCCAGAGAAAAAACAAGGCCCAAGTTCGAGCAAGAAGTTTCCATTTCTATGTAAACCAATGGGATCTTCGTTGACGACAGCCAATTTCGTGGCACACGTGAAGACTGGAGATCTTAAAGGCGCTGGCACAGATGCCAATGTTTGGCTGGTTTTACACGATGAGTTCGGCAATACCTCGAAAGAAACCAAGCTGAACTCGCTTTTGCATAACGATCATGAGCGTGGGGAAACGTCTTCTTATGGAATTTCGGAAGCTGATGGCCTGAAAGGAAGAATTGTCAAGGTGGAGTTTTGGCGGGACAACTTTGGCATTGGAGACGACTGGCACGTTGAGATAATTCGGGTCGAAAACAAATTACTGAATGAGACGCACTATTTTCCCATCCATCGATGGATCAAACCCAACATGAAGTACACTTTCCCGGAATTTGACGCCTGTTTGCCGCAATTTGACATTCATCGTGATCAACGCGACGAAGAATTGCAGGAGAAGAAAGCACAGTATCAGTATGTCATGCACGTGGAAGGGGGACCATCCCAGGTAAGGAGGACAATTGTCTATGTTTTTACGACGCGCGAGGCGTGTTATGGTCATGTGGGCGACGGGGTAAGGGAGTATCCCGCGGTATTTTCCTGAAAATAATTGCGGTATGGATGTGAAAAAGAGCAATTTACAATAGCTTTTATAACGCTTTTTATAACTTTGTCCTTAAAATCCATGGAAAAGAATGCATCAATTAACCTACATGTTTCAATTTTTGAAAGTAATTTAACAAAAAAAAATGAATATTGTATCTATGGTGTGATATGGATTGCTTTACTTTACTCCACGTATCATATATTTACGTATTTTGGGCTACAAAAGATGTAATTGTCATTCCGCAGTCATTAGTCATTTGTTAGGATGTGTTAATTATGTTGTATGTTCAGAATAGGAATATTCCGGGTGGAAAAATGATATGTAATTTCTCTATTTATGATATTTCGATGAATGTCTGAAGATGATTGACATGGCCATTTATGGATTTATCCGTGCATCTATATATATCGTCTTATATGGACATACATTAACATAGCGACTTATTTTTCCACCTTTTATCAACGTTTAAACTGTCTAGAAATCAACGTAACAACCAATGATCATGATATGCACACGAAAACACACCAGAAGTTTGGAAAAAGTCGAATGACGTGTATACGACATAATTTTAAAGTATTATTCTTACATCAGTTTCAACCTTCGAAACCTTGGATTTCTAGTTCAATTTCCTATAACAATAAATATTATTTAAACAGATCGTACATAGGGCGTGGTATATACGTTGTGCATTGAAGCTTGCCAACATTTAAAACTAAATGTTTTATACGGTGCTTGGTTTGTAAAGCATTCATTAATGCAGCAGTGCGAAACTTCAAATTCGTTATTGGAAAGTGGTTGTACCACAGTTTAATATGAGGGTATGACATCTAAAAATTGAACATGAATCAGAACATGAATATGTTTCAACATTTCACAGCCACACACGTACACAAGCAAAATTAAGCCTTTGATGCTTATAAAGCTGTCAGAGGAAAACTTCTTCCAAAATGGCGACTTTAATTTTATCTAGACGAGCAAAAAATAAGTTCACCACTAAGGGGAGCGGGTCATGGCCAGGATTGTAGTTCTTATTTGGGGTTTAGACATCCACGATCGCATGTGCTGTAGATAATTACAGTAGTTTACATTGAGAACAATCCACATATTTAACTCAGTTGATTGCAACGACTTAGTTTTTTTTTTGTGCAAACTAGTCGTCAAGCTGTTGGTGCGTTTCTGTCAACTTGTCTTTCAATCAGCGCAATGAGGATATTGGAACAAATGTTTATAAATGTATGAATGAGGAATTGAACATTTTGAAGGCTGTCATACTACCCACGATATATTTTCCTCAGGGTAATCGTCCATGCGTGTCGTGGTAGTTTGTAAAAACACGGGATAGACTGTTAACAGTGCGATTAAAACACTATTAAAAATGTTCATTTACCGGAAATGTTAAAACATCATGCATGTGTTAGGGTGTTTGATATTTAAAATTGAAATCAAATACACAATTACGTCTTAGCACATAAAGTTTAACTGATATAGGGGAAACACCTGCTTGTTTCTCAGGTGATATCTATATATACGTGCCATGGCCACGAACTGCAGCAACAACATTATTACGTGTTGAACCCAGGGCAAAGAAGTCAAACCTTCCCTTGTTCTGGGCCACCTGATGCAAACATTAAAATTTTCAAGGTTGAACGAGTCTCCCCTTTTTTCTGTCGTTTTGCTCTTGCAGCATGTATATGTAAGTGAAATTGTTTAGCCCATATCGTGCCTTCCAAATTTACCTTAGTGATATTTACCTTACTATCAGCATGCTACCCGGATTTTGCTGGTAAGAGATGCCATACGACCTTTGCCATTATAAGGCTCATCAACTGAAATTAATTTTCAGTCCTTCATGGGTGATTTCGAGGGCAAATTCAACGAAAACCTTTACCTATGATGGCCTTGAAGCAACTTATTATACTTGAATTGTAAAACAAACTTATAAACAATCATATTAAGAATTCAAGTTTTGTTTTTTCTTACTAAGCTGTTTTTATGTGCATTATTTGCTGCATCATTTCACTTGTATTACCCATAAGGGTTTGTCCAATGCCGATTCAAGTAGTTATATATAATAATGTGGCAGGGAATACTGAAATTATTCAGTTTTAGTACGATTCATTTCTGATGTCTTCAACGAGCCTCTAACTACTAGAAGTTTCTCTTCATTAAAATGTGTTTATGTCAACAAGGGTTATGATACATTTCAGGTGCTATATTGCGTAAATATTGTTGGTTAATGTTCAACCCTTCCAACATTGTAGATAAAGGAAATACTACTTATTAATTGATAGAATATCCCTATTTGAGATGCATAAAATAATTTATTAAATATTTAAACATTAAACTTTAAAATGCGTGGGAACTCTGTTATTTTTAGAGTAACCAAGGGTGCCCCATCTTTCCATATTTATTCAAATTCTAGTTCTAAGATTTATTGTATTTATTTTACTGATCTTATGAACAATATTTATATTTCGTATGATGTTTGCGATGTTTGCGTTGTTGCTCAATAGAATTATGGCATTAAAATTCGCTTTCAATATATATAATTTTTCCTGGAAATGAGCTTATGCTATATATATATATATATATATATATATATATATATATACACATATATAGCTGTAGTGGATGAGGATATGATAAATATGA
>JAQGBW010005407.1:0-12065 GCA_034698625.1 Julus scanicus
ACTTTTGGGCACATGTTTGATGAGGTTTGAATCAAGCTGCACACTTTGTGACACATGTGTGATAAAGGTTGAATGAAACTGCACACTTTGGAACACATGTGTGATAAGAGTTGAATGAAGCTGCACGCTTTTGGGCACATGTTTGATGAGGTTTGAATCAAGCTGCACACTTTGTGACACATGTGTGATAAAGGTTGAATGAAGCTGCACACTTTGGGACACATGTGTGATAAGGGTTGAATCAAGCTGCACACTTTTGGGCACATGTTTGATGAGGTTTGAATCAAGCTGCACACTTTGTGACACATGTGTGATAAAGGTTGAATGAAGCTGCACACTTTGGAACATGTGTGATGAAGCTTGAATCAAACTGCACACTTTGGGACATGTGTGATGAGGCTTGAATCAATCTGCACACTTTGGGACATATGCTTGATGAGGCTTGAATCAAGCTGCTCACTTTGGGACACATGTGGGAACTTAACAACAAAGCAATGCTGCTTTACATAAAACTTGACAGCTATTGTGTAGGGTGATGTAGTAGTTTCAGTAGTTATGGCACATTTGAACTGATAAATACTATGAACCGGAACTTAGAGAAGACAAATCTGCATGATGGCAGCCATGTTGGAACTATTATGAAAGTTCAAGGAATTTTGAGCTTTTCGTATATATGTAACAGAATAGTGATGCCTAAATAATAAACGCACGTACTTAGATTTCAATAGGATTGGCAATTGTTTTTGGTAGCAATAATGGGAAGCTACAAATGATCTCTTACATTTTACTGTAATTCAATTTTGTTTTATTTCTGCTATTCTTTTGAAATCTGCTGCATTTGCTCCACTCGAGTCTAACCTTTCAGACGAATTTCTCCAGGCAAGTCTTTTATCTGAGGCGCTTCTACTAATGGCACGCTGTATTAACTGTTATTGTTACAATTAAATTGATGGCCGCCATCAACACCTGCTCTCGTTAATTGCATCAAATTAACGCACTTGGGTAACGCAGTTAATGGCCCTGGCTATGGCCCATTTGCCTACTTTTATGGCAATGCATTACGCGAAACCAAGCTCTTTGCTACTATGTAGCCTGCGATCGAATCCTGTTTAGGTTTTCTTTTTTTTTTTCTCTTTCTTTCTTGATGAATTTTACTTCGTAAGAGAGGGATCTTGAATCTGGCCACAAAAGGAAAAGTCATCCTACTGAATTTGTTCTCTCTTGATTGCTTTCTAAGATTCCAAAAACTTCTTTAATGTTTATGTATGTTTCAAACTGTTTTAACTATAAAGCAGGGTGCCCACCAAGATAGGGTGGTTGTGGCGTAGAGTCATCGAGGGTCATGGATTACCTTAATCGGGAAAGGTTATTAGTTGATAATCAGCACGGGTTCAGAAAGAGGCGTTCTTGTGAAATGCAGCTAGCCCTATTTATTCATGATATCCAAAGTTCATTAAACAATGGTAAGGAAGTCGATGCCATATTTTTTGATTTCGCTAAGGCATTTGACACTGTTAGTGTCATTAAAGAGGTTTAGCACAAAAATCACCGTTGCCGTTTACGTCATTTTTTCGAAATATACATGTGCCTGTTGATTCTGGGTAACGGTGAACTAAACCGATATATATTTTTTTTTTTGGAATTGCACTTGTACCTGAAAAATGCGAATATTTTACGTAAACGTTTCACTGGTTAAACAAATTTAACGCAATTTAGACGATCTGCGCATTACGAATGGGAAGTTTTACATGGGACGGAGCCTTACCGTCAAATTGCATGCTAAACGTTAATTGAACGCCAAATTTGGCCGTTCAACAGAGCATGCGCACATGAGGTCAACATTAACAGTAAGTGAAATGTATGTTTCTTGCTAAATCTCCCTAATGTTTATTATTAAAACTTAAATCATATGAAATCAATCCCCTTACCATTTCATGGATATCTTCATTTCTAAAAGGAAGGAAGCAAAGGGTTGTAATTAATGGAGAAAAATGTTTTATGTTATTCATAAACTACCTTCCAAAGTCGCTATCTAATTATTCAAATCACATTTGCGGATGATTCCAATGTATATGTTGAAGTGTTGATGTATGTGTTGAAGAGTCTACTGAGGGCCTATCTTGTCGTACTGGCTTCCTGTTCCTGGTGTGATGAATGGCAGTTGGAAGTTAAATAGCAGGGTTCCCAAGACCTGGAAAATCAGGAATTGTCAAGGAAATTGAAAAGACCTGGAAAAGGCAGGGAGAAATGTATTATTTGAAAAAGTCGGGAAGAAATGTATTATTTGAAAAAGTCGGGAAGAAATATATTATTTGAAAAAGTTAGGGAGAAATGTATTATTTGGAAAAAGTCAGGGAAATTCAATATGAAAGCTGATGAACTCTGAAACACGTACTTAAGTGGGTTTGCTGGACTGTGGTCTTTATATGGACAGGATGAGGGTGAATTAGACTCGTAGAACGTCCACTAATTTTTCAATATGGAATTTCTTCTTCTATTTCGGCTTTTTTTTAAACTTGAAGAATTGTAATTTTTCATGTTAAAAATCTGGTATTCTGCTGTAAAAATGCAATTTTTCTCCAGTGAAAATACGATTATTTTCGTTAGGGAGATTTTTTTAAACCTGGAAAAGTCAGGGAAGTTAAATATTTTATTTGTGGGAGAACCCTGAATGAATGTGGTGGTGTGCTTATCTCGTAAACGGAAAACTTGCGTGTACTTATAGTGAGTGCAATCATCTCAGGAGAATGCTCCTACATCAGAAGTGACTTCAAACATCATTGTTGGATTGAATTTTTACTTAATCTGAACATTTGCCAGAAACCTAGGCTATTCCATTTTCTAATCGCATGCAAGAAGAACTAATAGTATGCATCCTTCTTGGCATGAAGCTCGGTCAAAGTATTTGAGTGATTGTCTACTCCTGTAGTGGTAATTAGGCGTTAATATATGGGAAACGAGATGTGAATTACAAGAAAGATTAAAACGTTTGAATAACCCCATAGATAACTTTTCGCTTATGGACCTCAACGTGTCAGAATTTAGACAGTAAAGAATTTGTCACACTCGCGAAATGTTGGTAATTTCCCTTATGAGGGATTGAAACCCTATCCTTTTCAATGGGCAAATTTGCAACGACACTCACAGCCAAACAAAAAGAGATTAAATAAAAAATAAAAATTGTTAAAGTAAGGTCATTCGCTTGTCGTTTTTCACTTTAAAATAGTAGATCTTTATAAAATTAATAAACAAGTTTGAAAAATGTCCGTTATTTTGCACACGCTGTCTGCAGGTGGCAGCATGAGATAGGCAAGTTGTGAGTGCAAAAATTCAAATAATAATTTAAATTTAAAAAAATCTACTATTTTAAAGTGAAAAATGACAAGCGAATGACCTTGCTGATTTATCAAGCTATGTTAAACAATTTTTATTTTTAGTTAATCTCTTTTTGTTTGGTTGTGGCCGTAACGTTGCAAATTTACCAATTGAAAATGATAGGGTTTCAATCCTCCTTAACAAAACTGGCTACCTTAAACCCTGGACACACTATACACTTAAACTAGTTTATCACTAACCTCGATTATCTTTCTTAAAGCAATTTCCAATTCTCAAAGCAAAAGAATCTTTGAGTGGACACACTGTGTTTGTATAATCTTGTTTAGTGCATTGCATCATGGGATATCGGTTCCCATAATGCAATACAACTAAACAAAAGTCATCAATCATGGCCCCCATAGATCGCATTTATCCCTATACGGAATGGCTAGGGATAACAGTGTGACCACTCATTTAATCTCGTTTAGCCAGCTAAACTCGTTTCTAAAAGTCGTTTACACTAACCGAGTTTTAACCGAGAAATAAACGAGGTTACGTAACTATGGAAGGACACACTACCTACGGTAATGTAGTTTAGCAGACTTAAACTAGTTTAAGTTCATAGTGTGTCCAGGGTATTACGCTGAACAATCTCTATATCTTAAATATGAACCATCCTGTGAGGGTTCCTAATAAGAACGCAATATTCCAACATAGGACGAACCAGAGTTGCAATATTCAACACAATTTTCATTATTGCTGGACGTTCTAAATTTCACTCTTCATTTTTTTGGCTCTTTGAGTAGGCTCTTCAACGTTCTAAATTCGGCTCCAATCCATACAACCCTCATAGTTCCCTTTCATTCGCAATCATCTGACCGGTGGCTATTTACGAGCTTGGATTTTCGGCGAAATCGCCAGTTTTTGTGTTTTGGCCGTATAAGCCTAATGGCTTTTTTTGTTCGCAAGTAACTCGCAAACCACGATTCTCGATGCCGGGTCGTGCTAAATGGGTTTCGTTTTCGGCTTAACTTTCGTCGTGCTGCGCTCCGGGGCTCGTAGATCTCGGGCCGAAATAGCAATTTGTTAAAATTTTCGGATATCTTCCTCTCCCGAAACACGTCCTGAATTTTAAGATTTTCGATTATTGTTTCGCGTCGTCGCGAAGTGTTTTTTATCGCGATTTCCCAGCAGAACCTCGCCGTAAATCAATCATCTTTTTCCATCCAAACACCAATATTTTTCCTCTCGAGGCTGATGGCAAAGGAGGCAAATTCGCGAAACTGGCATATTTTTTTCCTCCGTTTTCTTATTGGGTGGGTGGGAGGTGCAATCAATTGGCTTTTTTTGCATGAATAAAAGATAAGGACCGGAATGGGAAAAGTTAAGTGGATCTTGTTCCGGATACTCGAAAATGTTGCGCGTACGCAATTTTGCGAATTGGACAACGGGGACGTCCGAATGTGGAACATAATGAAAAAATATAAAAGTTACCCATCGTACTTTGCATTGGACTTATTTGCTGACTGAAGGATAGTGAGTTGAATTGAATAGAGGAGGTCTACACTACAAAACGGAGCATGTGCCATGCATGAGCTCCTCTAGTGGCCAAATTTGCTTTGGGGGACAGCCCAGCATCGTTCATATATAACATTTCCATTGATTTTGCTCTTTTAGGAACGGATTTTTGTGATATTTGGGAAATTTAACTAAGTTTTTGAAATTTGAGAGTGGAAATTCCACTTTTAGAACGTGTAGGTCACGTGCAAACCATTTTATTTAAACAAAACGGCGTTTTATTTTAACGTCACCACGTGTTTAACTTCCATACATACAATAAATTTATTTCTTATATTGGAGTTTTTAGGGATCCTGTGGTATTAAATCAAATCTTGGAATTGACGTTTCTAAAGTTGTTTTTACAACATGGAACACAACAATTCCACTTCATAATTTTTGAAAACTCTTTTGAAGAGCGAAAAAAACACGTGTAACTCAATAACATGTTTTTGGCTTGTCCCCCCAGGAAAGACACTAAAACTACCACAGAGGGCGCTAAATGTAATGTAGACCTCCTCTATTGAATAATATGCTAATGAGATGTCGTTTGAAACCTTCAACTTCCATGACATTTTCCAAAATCAGCTGAAAAGAACACTGCAGTGCATGATTGGGCCATGAAGCCCATGACGATAACGAATGAAATGGTCTATAGAAAATGCTGGTATTGCTCCGTGCTGTTTTAAGAATAATAGGGTTATTCAAATCTTTTGTTGTTAAGTATAATCAGAAATTGTTTTTAAAAATCAGACATGTATTACTTTTGCACAAGTGGCTGTACAGGCCTAGAAACGCGAGCCTGGGTAACTTTAATAATATATAAATGAATGTCTAGAAATACTAAAAACCAAGACTACGTTTCAAAGCACTTCCATGAACATTTTCCTCGGGGGGAAATAAATGTTTAACATGCTTTACTTTATTTTTCAAAACAGAAGTTAAAGCTTTTACCATTGCAGATATGTTTTCTTGTAATATTTCATGAACATCTAATAATGCACGCACTTATACATAAAAGCTTTGGAGTTTGTCATATTTTATTCTCTGATAAATACAGTAATAATATTAAAAATACAAAGATATCAACTATACACTAGCAAGAGAATTGTTGCTGAGCACGTCTAACAGTATATTACAAAATTATTCAATAGTTTCACCTTTGACCCTTGTGACAGAACGCTATGATTTATTATGAATTGCCTAATTTTTTCCTTAGTTGTTTTGGGTGTGATTCTGAAATATTTCTCTGGAGGGTTCAGGGATGAAGTGACGTGACACTATGCATGTCACGTAATTTTTGTAGTATTTTTCAACCTTACAAATTATTGGATATTTTTCAATGATTTCATTATGTAAATAAATCTCTCTGAATCATATTAAGAAATCCCGGTCTTCATTTAAAGTGCTGACTTCGTGAATCTCATTAACATTCTTAATTTTTACTTGAATGCTTTACAGAATATAAAGTTATTAAAATCTTATTTAGCCTCTTTACTTGCAAATATTTATAAATGTATTTCGCTTCCTATTAAACATATTTTATCTTTCTATCTGAATCTAAAGGAACTTGAATCGTAGGGATACATTAATTTGTATTGAATAATTTATTTTGAGTGGCTTAAATTTCTTATTGGTAATCTTGTTACTGAATCTCTAGTTCACTTGCTTGTAAATTGCAGTTCATCAACGTGAATCCCATGGTATCGTAAATCAATTATTATTCATGTCGTGGTCTATAATTTCAAAAGCTTTCTTAAGTTGATGTACCGTATTTTATGTCTAAATGTTACTTTTAAGCCAACTTAAAATAGATGTAACAGTATTCCTTCACTGCACTTGATCGATCACTTCTTCATGCTGTAACCCGGCTACAATTTCATTAAAATTTTTTTCTTATCATTCTTGAATCTTGTTGCTCAACTGAATCGTATTGCATCTAGTCTCCAATTCTTTGGATACTATTTACAATGTATGTTGAATTTGTTAAGCTTTCTGATTTTATCATCATTCTCGATGACATATTCGTTTTCGAGGATACCATAGCCCTTAAAGTTTGCAAATTGTTTTAAAATCTTTAAACTGGATACAATGTGTATCCACTTTTGTAAATAGGACTTTTGAAAGAAACAAGCTTATCATATTATCAACCTACTTAGCCTTATCTCAAATGTTGTTCCTCATTTCTCAAGTGGCTCATTTGCTATGTATGGATGAGGATCTCTCTGAACAGGCTTTTGGCAAGCATGCAATTCATGGCTTGAGTAGTGGATCATTCAACATCACTGGGTTTGTGTTAAGTTGAGGCTAAATCAGGTATGATCTTCAGCTCAGTCAGCTTAATGATGACCAAGATGAATATATCATGGTAAGGCTGTATATATGGGGGGAGGAATCTTGGGGATATATCCCCCACCCCTAAATCCAAGAATTGCACTTTTGTATTTAAAGTGTTTTTTCTGCTTCAGAAATGGAATTTGTTAGCATTTAAAGTACAATTTTTCGGTTTTATGTCATATTCTCATTGTCCCCACAAAATGCAGAATGAACAAATGACGTCAGTCTGTCAAAATCTGGTTATGTCTGCAGATGGTCATACTTCACGTGACTACAGACTCCGCACAGAACTACTGCGCATGTAAAAAACATATGGTTTCAAATGGGAAAGCATTTTAAAACCATGTGGAGGGACCCCCATGTTTTTTTTTATATTCTGCACACCAGAAAGTCATATTGAACAACTTCGTGCGTTGTGCATTAAGGGCGGAGCTTAAAAACAGAAGGGGCGGCGCATCTGCTCATAAGCATTAGTGCGCATGCGCGTGGCACCAAAACGCACGTAAGTACGAAAAATGAGAATATGGCATTAGAAATGCAATTTTTCTGCATTAAAAGTGCGATTTTTCTGTTTTATAAATCAATTTTTCTGCGTTGAAGTGCAATTTTTTGTTTTAAAAGTACAATTATTTTGCATTAAAAATAATTTTTTTCTAAGGTAAAAGTGCGATTTTCAAGATAAAAATTTAATTTTTCTGCATTAAAGGTGTGATTTTTCTTAGGTAAAAATGCAATTTCTATTTCACCTGAGCCAATTCTCGTTTCTGCCGGGTCCTGCATAATACTGGCGATCTTAAATATATGGCCAAAATAGTTCACCTCAAGATTCTGGATCCGATCACTTCCCCCCCCCCCCTCTTCCTTTAATTCCCCCTCAAAATGTGCTGACATATACGGTATTTTATGATGGTGTGACTGGGACGTGTTTTACACAAGATCTATCTGTTCTATATAATTTGTTTTACTAATACATAAGAAATGATACACACATTTTTTCCGAATCGAAAATAAATTCTATGAAAGATTGAACTAAGAATGACAACGACATGTTAACCTAAATGGCATTTGCCATTGGTATTAACCGAAGTTCAAATCTGGAATCTCGACTGAGGCTTTCTGGGTTAGAATTTCCTCTGTTCGTCCGGGGAAGTTGTTGCTTCCTCTGTAATATCATAATCTTCAGCTTCTGATCATAGTTTGACGTCTATACTTTAAAGGTCGAAGCTTGATGTTAGAGTACAGCGGTTATGAATGTTGCTATACCGCATTTTTCAAAGAACCAACCAAAAAAATTCAATGATTTTTACCCAAAATAGACGAAAAAGAAATGCGGATGTGAATTCCCACGCTTGAGTCACATTGTTCAGAGTCTGTTGTTATGCGCTTTTGGCATGGAATAAATAAGCCGGCGATTCCAAGGTCCCAATCTCATGAGGTGGTTACAAAACTTTGAAACGATTTTTCCATCAGGAAAGCAACGTTTCTCCACTTTTTTTCGAATCCAAACAAAGGTTGCCACGTGCCTGACTTTCCAAACACTTTTCCTAGGACTGTTAATCAGTTTTACTTAAAATAAAAACCCTAATCATTGGTATAGAAAAACGCAACCAGTATAGGTTATAGGATGCCTTTCAAGGTTTAAAATGTTGTATCAGAATTTTCAACAGTTAGTTACTGCTCATGATCAAGATCTTTCATGTCAAAAATCCAGAAGGATTTCACCAAGGAGGAGATACATGTAAATTTAAAGTTTGAAAGTGTTTTGCTACAAAAAACAGTACTAAACTAGAAAATAACAACGGCAGCAAACAGATGAGTAAGAAAGAACCTTTCTGAAATGTAGTGAGGACCTTAAGACCAGCAATACTATTTTAAATTAAGAAAAATTGAATTGCTTAAATGGTACAAGTAATTTATTCAGAAGTTAACAGACTAGGTTATTTAATTGTCGTCCCTTGTTATCTAACATTGTTTTACTTAAATATCATCTATCGTTGTTTATTTTTCTGATCGTTCCAGAAATTTGAAATTGCAGGTGAGTGGCAACCCTGCTTTTTTAAACAGATCCAATTCATTGAAAATCTCTTAGTCTGAGCCCAATGCTTTGCAAACGTTTGCCAGAAAACGTCTTCAGACCTTGCTCGGTTCCTCGTAGCACTTTAGATGCTTGCGGACCACCTCGAAGATCCGCTTGCCTTTGACCTCTGGGGGACTCTCGCAGACTGGCCTTAAAGCCTGGTCCCTGACATAGCGGACCCGGAGCCTCTGGCATCCACCTGCAGAGCTGGTATCATCTGATGCAGACTTCTGGTCTTCTTTCACCAGAGGATTGGAACTCTGGCAGCGTTTGAAGCCAACCGTCTTGACCCGCCCAATAGGCGAGCGATCCAATTTGGCCATGGCGCAAGTGCAGTGCCAGGGGTTGTCATCCAATCGCAGCATCTGTAAGCGAAGATTGGACAGCAGCTGCACTGGCAGGTAGTGGAAATTATTCTGCTGAAGCTCCAGTTCCCTGAGGGATTTCATATTCTCGAAGATGCCCAAGGGCAGTTTGCTGATGGAGTTTCCAGACAGATCCAGGGAGCGTAGTGTCTTCAGGCCCTGGAAGGCATCCTGAGAGATGCGGCGCAGGTGGCAATGCCGCAAGACAAGCTGTTCCAGATGATGGGCTCCGGCAAAAGCCTCTGGGCCAATGGACTTGATTGTGCCCCGCAGTGTCAGGCTCTCCAGGGTGTCCAATCCGGCAAACATGTCCTTCTCCAGGATCTGGTTGTCGAGGTTGGGAATCAGAAGGCTCTTCAGGGAGGACAGACCCATAAAAGAATATTTCATAATGTGCAGTGGCTGAACCTTGTGACCCAGTGTAAGGATGGATGTGGCATTCAGGAAGTGGAAGGCATTCAGGAAGACCACACGGACCGGATTGTTCTGCAGCTGCAAGCGCAATAGCTTGGGCAGCGGTGGAAAGGAAATCATGGAGATGTCGCTTACATTGTTTCCAGACAGGTCCAAGAGCTCCAGCTCGTCCAGGTTTACAAAGCTGTTGGCATCCAAGTTCTGGATACGGTTGTCATTGAGCCGCAGTTGCTTCAGGGCTGGCAAGTCCACAAAGGCCAAAGCTGGGATCTCGCGAAGTGCGTTATGGGAGATGGTCAAGTCCTCCAGGGACAGAAGACCAAGCAATGTGTCCCTGGTAAGCTCATCCAGCTGGTTCTCCTGCAAGTTCAAACTCCTTAGGCTGTGTAGTTTGTTCAATCCTACTGGCTGAGCTGACAGGTCCACGCCGACTAAGGACATGTATTGTAGGTGCTTCATGGGCCGTAGTGCCTCACTGCCTATAGCAAAGTGGGGCGAGTGGGAGGTATGTCCTTTTATCTCCAGGGCCAGGAGGTGCTGCAGGTGTTGACCATGTTGTTCCATCAAGACCAAGGGTGGAGAGTCTTGGCTCTGCAGGAAGGTGAGGACCTGTTGAGATGTAACAATGTAATGATTAGAGCAATACCAAGTGGATTTAAAGGGCACCACATGACTCAGCACGTTTCGCGCCGAAGGGGTTACATTTGGGAGTTATAAGGTTAGGAAATCATAACAAAAATTAAAAGACCAGAAACAGGAGGTTATTTAGGGGGCTTGGTTTGAATGATGGGAGAGTTCATCAGTTAGGATATTGGCTATTCTGAATAGCAGCCAGATGGTCGAGGGACTGGAGTAGGATAGTAGAAAAGGAAAGAGGTCTGGAGGGTTGACAAGAGGTAGGAGTATTGCATTTTGTCAGAGAAATATACTTGTGGTAAATGGACATTTCGCAAGTTTAATGTAGCCCTATTTCGATTAGACATTTTAATATGTACCAATGGATTGTACATGAAATTGACTGTATACAAGTATACCTTGTTTTATTATGGTTTTTACAAGTTAGGTCAAATTTTAGTAATTCTACAAATATTTTTAGGTTTTCTAATCATTAGGGGTACTCAAACGAAGTTTTCACTGGGGCTATCTACATTTGGCCCACATATGATGCGCATGCACAATAGATTCAAGCAGCTCTGCCAAGGTCCACAAGTTTAGTGGCATGTGCACAAATGCAGCTTGCACAGGCCTGACAAGTTGGACTGTAAGATGGACCTCAAAAGGAACTCCTGTTTTCTCCAGCACTTCTGCAAGCACCATTGCAGTAGGTCCAACCGATTAGAAGGCGTCATTTTAAAAATGGGGTCAACACATGTACTGGGACCGCGATTGACTGGTTAACAGCAGACATGTGCGAAAATATTGGGGTCTGTTTGAGTACCCCTATTATTATAATTTTATATGCAATAATATGAATAGCAATTTTATTGATTTTTGGACAAAATTTGGTAAAACATTTTGGCACTCAACTAGACACCAAAATTTCGCACATGTTTGTAGTTTATCAGTTATTCGGGGCCATAGTACATGTGCTGACCCCGTTTTTAAAATGACGCTTTCTAATTGGCTGGACCTACTGGAATGGGGCATCTCTATAATTGCTCAATTTCCTCTTGCAGTCCATCTTGGCAGGCCTGTGAAATCTGCATTTATGCCCTTTTCACAAAAGACACTCAATTTATGAGCCTTGTCAGAGCTGCTTCAATCTAATGCGCATGTGCACCATATGTGGGACAAATTCAGATAGCCCAAGTGGGAATCAACAATTCATTAAGCCGGGTCTCCACCAATACGTACATGTAACGTATAAACACGTTTTTACAAACATGTGCAACAAAGTTTGCCTCCGGGTTTGTTTCAGCCGCCATTTTGTAAATACTAAAATTGTGCACCTATTAAATGTCTTTAATAGCTGTACAATTTTAATATTTACATATATTAAT
>JAQGBW010005408.1:0-12064 GCA_034698625.1 Julus scanicus
CTCTTTTTGTTTGGCTGTGATTGTGTTTTGAAATTTCACCCATTGAAAGTGATAGGTTCTGATTCACCTTAAGAAATAAAAATCCCGTATTCCGGATTCTTTTGTTTTTCACATTCGGTTTTTTCGCTAAAAAACGTGCGTGTATATATTTGGTAAAAATCATGAGGCGTGTGATAATATATTCGAAATGTAATATAGAAAATTGGCACATGCAAAATTCGAAACAGATTTTCGACAAAAAATTCAACAAAATTTCCGGTTTGCATATTTAGAAAATAAATCCCATCTTCTGAACGTAGCGTTAGGTAAGCTAGGTTAGTTTTTGTCAGTTTGGACATTTAATTGGTCAAGATCCCATGTCATTAAATGTTATCTACCAATGCCAATTAATCGTGGTTAATCTCATAAAGCGTTAAGATGAACTCAAAATTGTAGAAATGTTGTATTTCTCTAATTATTTACCTACTATTTTACCTGATGGTCCTTAGGAATTTGATGTAAAGGATTTCTGGTTGATTTGGATTTTTGGAATATGACAGAAGTTTGCAAATAATATGGCTATCTTAACAGTCTTTCAATAATATTCAAAAACTTCATTCCGAACCAAGAATTATAGAAATGGCTTTTCCTGGAAATGTCATAATTGTGTTTGAGTGTTTCATGGGTGACGGGTCCATGATCATGTTAAATAAAAGATCCGAATGTTGAGGTTAGGGATTTATGAGAATGGCTCAATTAATAGTGTGAAAAGTAATCATAAGCTTTTAAATACAAACTTTTTCAAAGATTATGGCTTTCGATAATGAATTATATGGAAATGCAGGTGGTCTCAAAAATATTTAAGATCATATATATATATGAAATGATCCTTGGACTTATTCAGCTTCAATATGAATGACTGAAAATTTATAGAAGTTTTCAAAATACATGTAGGGGAGACTTTGGGAGCATTGAGTCATGGGGTAAGGTGAGAAAGTGACATTATTAAATAGTTATTTGAGAGATTTTGTGTCGTAAAATGACATTTTTTTCTTAGAAAAATCACTTATTGTTAAATAAACAGAATAATATCGTTTTAGTTGAATGGAATTGCCTCTGATGCAATTTAAATTTCTACGGGCAATCTCCGTGTGGGGTAAACTGAGACGACTGCTTTAGGGAAAGCTGATACACATTCACTTAACAAGTTTTGAATTTACATTTTTGTAATTGTTGTCAATTTTAATAATTATTATACTGAATATGTCAAACATAGCTTAATAAATGAAAGTGAGTCGAAAATAATTAATAAAAATTTAAATCTAACGTTTTTAGCATGAAACAACGTTTTTTAGAGTATAATAATTCCATTTTATCATATTTCAGGTGCAACTCATTACATTTTTTATTCTAATAATGATAAATTCAAGTTATCATAATATTTTTTTGCATAATTTAGTATAATTCATGAAGTATCTCACTTTACCCAAGTGGTGGGGTAAAATGAGACATTTTCAAATGTTAGTTTTACAGTCGTCTTGATCAAATTTGCTTAATAAAATGTTCATACACAGCCACTCAGTTAAACTGCATATCCTTAGTATCTTATTTCAATAAGACAATTATTAAATGTGCAAAAATGGTTTATTAAAAAGTGTCTCAATGCTCCCCAGTCTCTCCTGTATTATTTATAACACGAACATAAGAGAAATGAAATATATCAGAGAAGCATCAACTTCACTAATCCGAAATAAACTTCAGTCCCAATTAGTTAGGTTCTACATACTAGTATGATATTGGTATATATGGACAGATATGATGACCACATATGGCGTTATACAGTATAAGAAAGGTCCCTTTGAAAATATTTGAAAATATGTTCATACAAAGGTACTTTCCATGTATGCAGGAGCCCCAGTCCACCATCTCATTTTTGATAGCACTCCATTATCATTCTATGCATGCTTCGTCCATGCATGTTCCCTGGACGTTCCAAGTCGTATATAGGAATAGGCACCATGTTAGTCCGCTTGTCCACCCCAATTCCAACCACCTCACCCTCACCCCTAACCCGTACCATGTCTTCTTCCTTTGAAGCAGAGATTTTCCGGCGTACAAAGAAAAGAACCCTCACGACATGGCCGACGTCCTCTTGTCCCTCAAGCACGCGGTAGTCCACCCGGGTCAAGTTCCCGCCCTCTCACCCGCCGCCAACTTTGGCCTTTACAGCAGTCAGCAGACGGCCCCAGGGCCACCACAGGTGTCACCCACCTCCGTGTCCTTCTCGGTGCACCCCCCAACGCAAGTGATGAGCCCAGGGTGTTATGCACCCCTACCACAGTATGGACACCAGTATGCGGACCCGACCCCGACGTCGACCCAAGTGGGACCGAACCCAGCTAACCTGTTTCCAAGCATGAGCGTAAACGTGTCCATGAACATGACCATGGGAATGCCCGGAGGCTGCGGTGTCATGGATCAGATGGGCTCCCCCCAACAGCCAGTGGGCTGGGGTGCGGGTCAGGCACCCGGGGGAGGACAGCATACCGGTGCCGCCTTTCCACAGGGCCCACTGCAGATGTCCTACGCCGCATCCGCTACCCCGGGTGCGCACCCGGGGTACGGTGGCGGATATTCCTTCACGGCGGAGATCCGACCTACACCTTGCCCAGAGCCCTATTTCGACAAAGACTATGGTTTCAAAAACGTGGCTCCTGTCGCACCTTTCAAATCCGGAAAGTCACCCGCCAACGGCTACGGCTTCACCGCCAAGAAACGTCCGGTCCGTGCGCCCGGCTACGGTTTCGCTGACCTTAATGGCGGCGCTCTAGCAGACAGCGGATCAAAGGTGACTGCTTTGTTTTAAAGTTTCTCCTAAGCCACTGGTTGTAAAATGCTCATGATTTTTTGTTTTTCACTGGTGGATTCAGGTGAACCTGTGCCGGATCTGCGGCAAGACTTATGCCAGACCCAGCACTTTGAAGACCCACATGAGGACCCATTCTGGAGAGAAGCCCTACAAGTGCGCAACATGCAACAAGTCATTTTCACAGGTGAGTACAATTAATGTTATCTTAAGGCTGCACCATAAATGTGGTATTCGGAGCCCCTAGTGCAGAGGTCGGGGAACTTTTTTAACCATTACCCCAAAATATTTTTGCGTAATTCGATATTTCCCCTTTCCCCCCCATCCTCCTCCCCCATTCTGAAAAGAAAACAATCAATGTAAATTTTAAATAAACATTATTTATTGAATTAATTTTGTTGACAAGTTTGTAAACATACTAACACGTTTATGAAATAGCAATTTAAATATTAGAAAAATCTCCCTATTACCCAAAAAAATTTAATTTTTTCCCCATTTGGGGTAATTTACCCCAGTTCCCCGACTGCTGCCCTTGTGGCTATTCGGCGATTTCCTAGTACAGTGGAACCTCAGATTACATACTTAATCCGTTCCTCGACCCTGTTCGTAAACCGAAAGGTTTGTTAAATAAATCAATTTTTCCCATTGCAATTAATGTAAATCCAAATAATGCTTTCTTTGTCCTAGAATTTATTTTTTAACATGTTATGACCTATGTGTGGAAATAATACAGAAAGGAAATAAATATAACAGTAATATTAGAAGAAATCGGTTTAATATATACCTACATCCATGATTTCCAACATTATAACAAATAAAGACACCCACGTGGTGTCGTCATGCTGACGTTGCTGTGAATGAAGTTCAGATTCTGTTTAAGACATCTATTTTAACAAAAATTGTTTCCATTAGGAAAATTTGTATTATTATACTCTATTATGTAGTTAATCATATCATTCATTCTTAAATCGACGTCATTAATGGATTGTCATCCATTGCATCTGCAATTGTCATGGATAAAACAAGAAATGAACTTTTGCCACAATTGCAATATAGGTTCAATATGGATTTTAATTTAAATCCTTGCAAATTATAACATTTTTAATGTTGCCTGTATTGAATAAAACTTATTAGTAACAAAGATGTTCTACTGAAACTATAGTAAAACAATTGCAGAAAATCGGAACGCTGATTGGTGGTCCAGAAAAATGTGTTAGTAAACTGAAGCATCGTTTGTAAAGCGAAACAACATGTGGTGTTTGTAAACAGAGACGTTCGTAAACCGAGGTTCCACTGTAGTGTGTATCAATTATTCGCCTACTAGGCTAGGAGCTCGCCTTTTCCCCCATCAAGAGTCGGCATTCTGTTTCACATCAAAGTGAGCGAATATTTACTTAGTGAAAAAGTTGCACTAAGTACACACTAAGTCAAGTGGTTTACATGTAAAACATGATATGATATGAATGAAACTATGACGTTATTCATCGATCAGTTTGCTACAATAGTATTTGTGCGCTGAGGTATAATTTTAATTATATTTACGGTGAAAACAATTTAAATCAGGATTACAATTCAAAGATAGCTGGTCAGGTATATCAGTAGTTTTCGATAAGTATAGCAAATTCGCAAATTTAAGGAGAATTTGGTAAAATAAAAATAAGTACAGATTTAGTTCAATGTTATAGTGATGAACTTAGTCCTGTGTGGACTGTTCTGTCTATCTTTGCTGCCTACTTGCTGACGTCAAAAAGTCAGTCCTCTGCCAGGTAGGTTGTGGGTAAGGGGCATAAATCTCGTGTAGAAATACAATGCCAACGTTACAAATTAACAAACAAGCAAAATACATATCTCCCATTTGGCCATTCAAAAAAGTCCTTAAAAATATTGAAATTGAAGAAAAGGCTGTATAAGGTCACTATAGAAATAATTTTATCTGGCCCTTGAGAGTGGCAAAATAGAGTAACAATACGAGCTAACATCACAATTTAAGAGAAGCAGTTACAACCATCACATTAGGGTTGAGTTAATTATATGTTTGACCAAATATATCAAGCTAATTTTAAATTAATAATTTTGTATGACCAGCCAATAATGTTTAAATATCAAAATGGCATGTGACTGAAAAAAAGTTCCCCATTCCTGCAGATGAAGGAAGGCGTTGAAATTTCTTTGACCAGGATCAAGGAAAAAAAACAATATTTAGCATTACAATCAGAGTTTCAAGAAGTAATCCTGAAACTTCCTACTTATGCTGTCTGATATAATAATAGAGTTAGTGGAAATGCACATTAGGTCTTAATTGAATGGAAATATCAATGAAACTTCCTTTTATGAAAACAGAAATTTAATTAATTATGCTTAATTCATTTCTCCAAATAAAAAAATATTCCGAAATTCATATTGCATAAGCAGATTTTCGAACAATATATTGCTAAAAAAATTTTTTTCCATAGAAACAGTGCATTTAAACTGTTTCTCTAAAAGTGAACTGATTTTCAAGAAATTTAAATAGGCATTATTAGATATTTCGAGTGTTTCTATAGAAGATAAAAACCTAAGACCTTACTTAGAAGATAAGCAACTACTTTTTTAGATATATTACTTAAATTATTTTTAAATAAAAATAATAGACAAAGAATATTGGTTCTTAATGTATTATATTGCAATATTTTGTTAACAAAATACTACATGTTGAAGCACGTTATATAAAATCTATTTTCGCCAACATACCAGTATAAGAAAGGGCATGTAATTCTTCGATACAACTGCATGGAAAGGGACTTTGAATGCATCACTCTATATAATATGTTTTCCTCCAGATTTTATGAAAAAATCGTCTATATCTGAAAAAATATTGACAATTTACATGCAGTAAAACAACTACCATACCTTGTGTCAGGCACATTAATTATGAAATACTTGTAGTATATTTTCACTATTTTTTCACTATTTATTATAAATGATATTCTTACATATTGGAAAACATGTTATGTAATACATGTTCAACACATTTTTATAAAACAGTATTTTCATGAATATTTATATAATTTTAGAGAAAAAAATTCATGTGATATATAGTTGCATTAAATAAAAAGTCAAGTCATACCCAAATGAAGCCAAATGTATTAAGGCCTACTATATATGACTATAGAATACTTAGTTTATTGAAATAATAATCAATATCTTATTAAATGTCTATATCTGAAAAAAATATTGACAATTTACAGTATAACAACTACCATATCTTGTGTCATGCACATTAATTATGAAATACATGCATGTAGTATTTTCACTATTTTTTCATTATTTAATTATTACACGGGATATTCTTAATTGTTGGAAAACATTCTGTT
This sequence comes from Julus scanicus, assembly GCA_034698625.1. Taxonomy (NCBI): domain Eukaryota; kingdom Metazoa; phylum Arthropoda; class Diplopoda; order Julida; family Julidae; genus Julus; species Julus scanicus. The sequence goes on from JAQGBW010005408.1 coordinate 6,199, forward strand.
ATTTAGTAATACATGATCAATACATTTACAGAACAGTATTTTCATAAATATTTATATACTTTTAGAGAAAAAAATTCATTGAGGTAGTTGCATTAAAAAAAAAAAAAAAAGACAAGTCATACCCAAATGAAAGGGCATGTGTATTAAGGCCTACTATATATGACTACTGAATATTTATTTTATTTGAAATAATAATCAATATCTTATTTTTATAGGCTGCTAACCTCACAGCTCACATTAGGACTCACAGGTAATCACCAAGCATAGAATCATGATGATCTTGTCGCGTTTTTCTAGAATTTTTGTGTTCAATTTAAGACTTAATTCTCATTTGAGCAGTGGTGAGAAACCCTTCAGGTGCCCAATTTGCGATCGTCGCTTCTCCCAGTCTTCATCTGTGACAACCCACATGAGGACCCACTCTGGAGAAAGACCTTACCGGTGCAGGATGTGCAAAAAAGCCTTTTCGGATTCATCAACATTAACGAAACATTTGAGAATACACAGGTAACTTTTTATTTTTCTCATTATTTAAAACAAGTCAAGCGTTAGAAAACACTGGGAAATCTTTAGGAAAATTCATTAAAGTTATCAAAACATGATGAGATCTGAATTTCAATGAAGTTTGCATTTTGAAAAACAAATACGTGGAAGAATGTTTGGAAAATTTTGAGCTGGCATGCAACACTTCTTTGAAATTCAAATTTACATGGAAACCTATGCAAGATTATTCTGTGATACTGTTGGTTTCCGTTTTTCAATTATTTGTGTTTGAATATAATAGTACGATCATTAAGGCGTTTCCAACTCGTTTTTTATTAACTTAATCAATGAATGAAACTGTTTTAAGCTGATTCACTTTCCAAAAAACATCAAATATGTAATCATTTTATGCAATTTTGTGCTAAAGTTATTAAAAAACGGATTGTAAACTCCTTAGATCTCACACTATTATCTGAAATATTATAAGAAATAAGGAGAGGCATTAGTAATGTTTAAAATAAGATATTACGAAGTCTCATGACATTTATGAAATCTTATCCACTTTATGAAATGTGCTAAAATTCTCCATCATATTTATGGAGTATGGTAATTTTTTTGGAAACCTAGCAAATGCATAAATAATTTTAAGAAACTTAAACCATATGGAAAAATGCAAGGAAGTTCCTTCAAGCAATACTGGGAAAAGTAAATGCTATAACTAAAATAAATTACAAACAAAGTATTAAGGAAAGTTTGGTAAAGAAAAGTTTTCGTAACAAGTCGTGATTGTGTAATAATAATAATAATAATTATTATTATAATAATCAAAGTATTTTGAAATCAAATTTACGAACTTGAAAATACAAGTTTAACAAAAATGTTTTGGAACATTTAAAAAAGATGACGACATTTTATAAATAAAAAAAAAAATTGGTGAATTAATTTTGCCAAACGTATTGAACAATCTGGAGAATTTAGTGTAATTTCAGGAAAAATCTGAAGATGTTAACATGAGGCAGACTTGTGAAAATTGTACTCATGAGTAGTAGTATAGATTAAGATTGTATAGTGCATGGAATCATGATACTCCAAAGTACGAGTAGAGTACACGGAATCATGAGCAGGAGTACTGTTTACGAGTATATCGAATTGGTAATCCAATAGTAAGTATATATAGTGCAAGTAATCAGTAATCATACATTTTTGTACATTTTTGCAATCGAGTGTCTCGTACTCATACGTTTATAGTATAGTTACATTCAATTATACTTTTGTACTAATACCTATGAAGTACATTTGACACTTCAATTACTTTTTGTACTCTGTATTTTTTACTCGTTACTAAAATTTATCCAATAACAAATTCCTACAATCCGCCATTTCCACCTAAGTCTGATTACAACACTCCTTATACTCGTTTCGTTTAATTACTGATTACTTGTACTCTATGTATACTCGCTAAGGAGTACGATTTCTCTGCAATCCTAATCAGTACTCTTACTCATGAGTACAATTTACCCAATACTGTCATGTGGGATGCATTGTTTAATTAAGGTAGCTAAAGATGAATAATATTAATTTACAAAGTATATTTTGGGCAGTTGAACATTAAACAAAAACGTTTGTGGAATCTTATTTTACCCAAATGTACGTGTGTTCAAATTTATTTATTTTGTGTATTATTTTTTTCAGCGGAGAGAAGCCATACCAGTGCAAATTATGTTTACTCCGGTTTTCCCAATCTGGAAATTTGAACAGGCACATGAGAGTGCACGCAAATCCTATTTAGTAATATTCGAACTTATAGGCTTGCAGCCTTGTTTGCCAATTGTTTTTAAACTTGTTAAAAGCATACTTATGATGTACATAATCGCGATAAATAATTTATTCATTTTTATAAAAGTGTCAAATCTTATTGTCTTTTTCTGTAACTAAATTCCAAACTATAAGTGGTTTTTTTGCCAACTATACACTTGTGTGCAAAAAAATCGACTCACCTGCATGAATCAAATAAAAGTATGTTTTTCTCAGCATCCAAATGTCCGTTTCGAAATTGGAAAAATGTGTTTTGTAGACAGTTTATTCCTCTTTATAATTCGCCTAATTTGCATAAAATTCCTGATGCATCATTGCGGCGAAAAATGCTGAACTTAAAGCGACCCAAATTTTCCTTATTTATGCCATATGCATCGTTGTACCCCTGTGGCTACAAGTGTTTCTAAATGAAATTTGATTATCAGAGCTTAATGAACACATATCCAGACATTTTGTTAATTAATGGTTTCTCGATAAAATGGCCACTCCACCAAAAGTAGCCGCACGAGTTGTGGGCTATTCTCCAAAGAAATTCAGCAGAAATCCCTTTCACACTAGGCAAATTATAAACAGGAATAAATTGTCTACAAAACACATTTTTCAGATTTTAAATCGGACATTTGGTTGCTGAGAAAACACATTTTTACTTGATTCATGTAGGCGAGTCGATTTTTTATGCACCCAAGTGTACATTGTTAAATAAATTCTAGTACAATTTCCTAACCCCTTTACACCAACAACAATTTTTTAGGACACAGTTATTTAAAATCCTCAGAATCAAACGTTGCACATTTTTACTTCTGAAAATATATTGCTAATGGAGTTACCGTTAAATTAATGTTAATATGCCGAATTGATGATGATATCATGATTGTAAATGTAATGCCATATGCAAATTTGTTGTATTTTTTTCCCGAAAATATTACATATGAAGTTTCATACTTTATTAACGTTTCCCAAACAGCATTGCGGAAGTACTTAAAATACGTTCATAACCAAGTTTTTGAAAAAATACAGAAACTACGTTATAAATATTAAAATAAAAAAGTACTATTTTTTAATGGAATTTCTCGAAAATATACACAGAAAGGTTTAAAATTTCAAAATGAATATAGCTAAGCACAAAAATTGTCCATAGCTATTTATTACCCTAAAAATGCGATTTTTACCCTAAAAATTAGCGAAATATATTTATATTTTCAAAATAACATTGAAGAAATATAATTACATTCATAACCAAGTTTTTTAAAAAAGTACACAAATTATATTTTAAATATTACAATAAATAGAGCACGATTTTCTAATGGCATTTCCAGAAAAATATACATACTTACATAAGGTGTTAAAATTTCAAAATAGATAGCTAAGCAAATTAGCTAAGACTGCAACGTCCATACCACTAAGTTATTGGCATATGGCAAGTTGTTTCATATTACTAGAAATTTTATTGAAAAATCATTGCTTAATATCAATCCAGTTATTAACATTTCTAAGAATAATCAACATAGTGCTGAGAAAAATGTTTTACAAGGTATAATATTTTCGATTCGGCATATTGACATTTATTCAAAGTTAACATAATTATATATCTAATAAGCAATTTGATAATAGGATATCACCAGATTAATCGACAAAACTTCCTTTACTATATATAGTTGTTTAACATCGAGCCACTCAAGAGCTAAGTACGATTAGAGTGAAGGATGCCAAAAAACTATTCGTAGATACCGAAAGCGAAACAAAATTTACACTTTAATGGGGATTTTTTTGCCTGTGGAAATCCCGGGTCTAATATATCAAAGGAAAACATTTAAACATCCTGCTGAAAAAGAAACTTCAGTGCGTGAGCAGAATTTTACTAAATCAAACGCAATATTACGTCAAAGAAGGAATTAAACAAAAACTTTGTTTGGTACTGAATAAGCTATAGGATTATATCAACTTTAACCTTTTAAATTTCGTAAAAGTGATTTTACGGGAAAAAAACCGCTTGTGACTAATGGTGGATAGATTTGGTGGAGCAGTATAATCAGACACTAATGAGTTTTAAATTAGTAAATGTTTTTGTTTTATAACCCTTATTTTTGAGTTTTTTCTTATTTTTCTGCATTACAGATTAACATACAACTTATAGCTTGTACATCTATACTTAACAAACAATAACGACAAACCTGGTTTATGCAAACCTTTTAAAGTTTATTCATTTGTGATTGAAAAAGTTTTCAACAAAACATGTCGCACAAACCAATAATTGGCAGTTTGCTAACTGATTCTAAATTGATATTGCAAATACTTTTCAGGTCAGGTTCACATTAGTAAAATGTTGTGCTGATTGCAAAACAACGTAAATTTTGTGGTACACAAAAATTTACGTTATGTGTTACATTCATTGAATTTTTTTATTTATATGGACACGGCTTAAGAATGAGGCACGGCTGTGCTACACGTACAGTATGTGTATAGAATGAGGCTTGGCAGTTTAGTCGAATGCATCATAGATGGCGTTGGAATTTTTTTATGTTGTCCATATTGCCAAAGCTAATCTCTCTGTCTAAAGATACAATGAATTTCCGAACTTACTCAGTCGGTGTTACCAGTATAGACAGCCTAAACCAGTAGCTCTTCAGAATGGTGATGTAAATTCAGATGTGTAGTGTTTTGATATTCACGAGATTACAAGACTGTTTTGTATATTTTTGTAAAAAAATCATTCAACAGAAATTTTAAAAAAGTAGGGCCAATGTTATTTTGATTTTAGTAGTTTTTTTATATACATATTATACAACTTAATGTGTTTAGGAGTATACAAAATGTGAATATGGCATTATTCATGTATACATAAGAGATATCATAAAGGAAAAAAAATTATATAAAGAAGTATTTTTGAAAATTCCACTGTATACTTTATGATTTATATGCGTTACCGTCAATGTGTCAATCCAGTCATTTTGTAAAATGACTGGAAATACCAACCATTGAAAGGCATTGTACAAAATGACATGTTTGGTCAGTCATTTTGTAAAACGCCTAAAATACCAGTCGTTTTACAAAATGACTGAAAATTTAGCATGATTATTTGGCATATTGCCTAAAATCGTTTACAGAACGATAAGAGAAAAATAAAGAAAAATTATAAACACAAACTCGTTCAATTAAACATTACAAATGACGATTTAATCTAAGAAAAATTTAAACCTTACAAATTTGCAAGAGATGTAGCTCAAGAACATCATGGTTTTTGTTGTTCACAGCAAACTGAAATGTAGTACATTTATACAGTCACTTGTATTATAATGCTTGCATTACATATATTATGTAACAACAAAACAACATATTTAAAAAAATAAGAAAAAAAATATATAAAATAAAAATGAGTTTTGCACCGCAAAAAAAGTATGAGAACAGTAAGAGAATGTACAATAACATTCATTTTCTGGATGGCAGTAGCAAATTAATATTTTGTTTGAAGACCATTGGCTTTAATAACTACTTCTTAAGGTGCGTTTACACCGCACCAAAAGCAAAAGCAGAGTTTTCGAAAACATGTTGGAAAAGCATGTTTTTCAAA
>JAQGBW010005409.1:0-12063 GCA_034698625.1 Julus scanicus
GTGCAATTTGCGGTATTCCATTAAATATTAAGCAATCGACATTAATATACATTGCTGCAGGTTGTATAAGCCACGAATCCATCAATGGATGGGTCTTGCGGTTTTGTATCTTGTTGATGTCACACTTGAGGATTCTGAGAATTTTTTTCATAAATTATGAATTTGGAGCATTTTCCTCATTTTTATTCAACGGAGTATATATGAGAGTTCTCACGTGTGATTAAGATTTATCGGTTAAATACTAATTGCATTTACAGTAGTAAGAATATGATAAAATATCCCACGCTCACCCATTTACATTTTTAGTCCATTGTTAATTCGCTAATTTTTTTAGCCAATAAAAGTGCATTGTCAAAAAAATACAAAGCAAAAAGATAAACAACGTTTTTACCTTATTAGCAGAAGTATTTTTTTTTTTTTGTAAACTAGCAGATTAGAAATTAGAATAATTATAGAGTATAAGAAACGAAGCATGCCATTATTTTTGACCGCTGTAAGGCGTTCTGTTGGAAAACTGGTAAATGTAAATTGAGGTCAGATGTTTGAATTTTTTGGATAATAAACTTTCACACAATTTGAAAACTTCCTGCATGTTATTTCAAAAAAACGTGCCAATAAAATAATTTCACCATACGATTTTATGAGTAAAACGTGCACCTGAAAGTTTAATTTGATGTGAATACCTTAAGTTAGAAAATGTGTTCCAGTAATGTTCTTGTTGAATATGTATACTTGAATATTAATAAACCTGAAAGTAGTTGTTTCATAAAACATGCTTCATTTTAACAAAGACTTTTCAGATGTTTGGAGTTTATGCTTCGAATTTTCCCCAACGCCTCTTTAAAGTTGGTTGAACTGTTTGTATGTGTTCATTGCCTATACATGTTGATGGGTAAATTTTTGATGCATCTGCGCATCACGATAACATATGCTTAAAATCAATACCATATATAACCATAAGGCATATAAAATTGATATAGTCGGAAAAAAATAGTTTAACCTTTGTAGAAAATAACTTGGGAACGTCTCAATATAAGCACTTAATCTATAGGCATATAGATGGCTTCTTCAGGATTTAATCTCCAGAGAATGCGGGCCGAGATTTTCAGTTGAAGATTCAAAGTGAGAAAGCGTGTAGTTCGTAAAGTAGGTGCTTATATACGGATTAGAATAATCCTTTTTCCCTTCACTTGTGTCGTATAAGGGAACAAGAAAAAAGGACCAATACAGGTGGTGGGAATATATACTCGCTTGCAAATATTTTATTCATTCTTTCACTCCCCCACTCCCATAGATACCGTTACGTTAAATTTAAATGCCGAAATATACATTTTAATAGATTTTGCATATCAGTACAAGCACGAAGATTTCAATTTGGTTGACTAATGTAGAAATTTAAGCTGCAGGATCTGAAAATCCCCCTCTTCCTTTAAAAAATGACGTTTTTACTAACATGCATGCCATTACAATGCCACATACTGTAAATTTTAAAATGCATGTACAGCAGTTATGAACATGATTTCAATACAGATAAAATCATGTATAAAATGAACGATTAATTTAAAAAAAATTGGTATTTTTAATGCCTATAGTAACAAACTATCGGAAACACGAAACGGAAACAGAGTTTCGCAAATATGTTTGTGGTATGTGGATGCTCACCAGATTTTTGAAACTGAGTTTCAGGAAACTTTTGGCCAAAAAAACTTGTTTCCAGTTTCCTTGAAATATTTCGGTGATCGCACAAGAGGCGGTGAAGATCTAAGGAAACATTTTTTCCTGGTCAAGGCGCTGCTGCCAATGCCGTTTTGTTTCACGCGCTTCAGTGCAGACGACGCTTTTACTACAGTGAACACGAAAACCGATATTCACCTTGTGGATAGTTCGAAATGCTTGTTTTATGAGTACAGATACGACAACTTGGTTCGCATTAACTGCATTTCAGTTTCTTGTTTCCTATGGTTTGTTTTTCTAAAGCTTAACTATAAGAATCCATCGTTAATTTGTACGTGTGCTGTGGAACAATTAATTGCTGCGATTTTTCATACATACCATAAAAACTGAAAAATCCAGCATTTTTATTATTTTGTCTTTCATATTTTAAATCACTATATCCCAGACTATTGTCTCGCCAAACTTTGTAATTTCATCTAAATCGTTTTTGTACAAAAACGCCGGGTGGTATAAACGATTGTTTTGGAAATATTCGATTAAAAGTACCAGTTTCTAGTCGGATCAGATTGTTTTGTTAAAATAAATTTAAGAAGGTGAAGCTCATGGTGTATATAAAACGAGGTAAACATGTTTCTCCATTTTTTTCTACAAGTTTACTGATGACTATGATTGTCTCCAAAATGAAGTGCTAGCATTTTTTCGTAATGTGTTGCTCAGAAATCTTGTTACAGTTCCTTTATTTTAAATAAATAGAAGCCAAATGATCTTATTACTCATAATACTTCTATTTGAATCGAAGTTACATTAAATCTAGATATTTTGCTCACGTCCAGCATCCGCCTTTCTGTAGTCCATCCATGACTTGTGTATTCTTATTGAAGTCCAACATCATATTATTGTGTGGTCAAGTCCCTTTGTGAGCTATATGAATTGGACAGGCATCAGCGAGGGACCTTTGCAAAAGCGAGTAATCTTCATAGAGCTACTTGTGTTACATGAAAGATCATTATGAGTCCACCATTGACCACAATGCCACTTGGTCCATAGAGGCCTATTCTTAAGACTCTGTAAGACCTCATTGGCTTAATCTTAGCACCTGTTTCGTCTGTCGTAATTCGTGCTTAGAATGACTGGCGGCGTCCATTCAAGGAAAGTCTTAGTTCCCATGGATTTGACAAAATGAGGACTTCCTTGGCATGTTACTGGAAGCTAATAAATAATATCATCATTGCGTTTTCAACACACGCATATCGCCAGAAAAATGTTGTACATATTTATACCTATAATATTTATGGTTTTCTTCCAGATTTCTATTCCTTTCCTAAGATAGCTCTATGATATAAATTATGTATTAATATGTTTCAACTCTTGTCTGGTGTTTATAATGCCATAATACATATAGCGTATATTTCAACTAGCATGTCTTAAATTTATAGACATTTTAGTTTATCGGTATTTTTCTAAAGGTTTCGTGAAATAAATCATATTTTTGGAAGCTGCGTAACTTTTTTTTATAATATTAGGGGTGGTCATGCAATTCATTTTTAAGCCGATAAAAAGCTGATTTGCATAAAATGGGTTGAAATATTTATTGGGAATACGTTCTCTTAATTTCAACCGATTTTATGCAAATTTATTTTTTATTAACTAAAATTAATTGCGGGCCACTATACTATTGATCCCCATTTTAGTAAATCAAATTCAGATATATATATATACACGATATACTTACTTGTTTACTAAGTTTGTCTTTTAACTTTTAATATTAGGGTGGTCACGCAATTAATTTTAAGATAATTTGATTAAAATCGGTTGAGGTATCCAATGGGCATGCGTTCTCTTTCAACTGATTTTATACAAATTGGTTGTTTATTAATTAAAATTAATTGCATGACCACTACTATTCATCCACCTTTTAAGCAATCAAATTCAGATACACACAATAAACAATTATTACAACTTTATGATACATGGTAACCCCTTAACTCATATACATTAGAACCTGTCTAAATGCATCCTGTGCAAATGAATAACCTCTCTAAATGCATAAAAGGTGCTTCCCTAAATTAATGAGTAGTTTTTATTGGCCCCAATGATCTTGTAAGTGAATATAAACAATGGAACTGGAAAAAATATAAAACTAAGATGAGGTTTACAACTTAGATTAAAGAGCCCTCGAGAGGGGGTGGAAATCCCCCTCGTAGGCAAAATTCCCAGGTAGGTGATGAAGGCTCATCCCCTGACGTTGGTGCCCCAATGCCTTAGATGCAGAAATAGGCCAGCATTAAAAATCCACCAACAAATAGCATGTTGGCCAGGAGATCTGTTGTCTTCTTCAGTGTTCTAGAGATTTTGGCTTGGCTGACCTTGATCTTGTGGTTTTTCTCAGTTCACTTATGAGTTCCTTGTGCACGTGAAGCACTTGGATGATCCTTTTTGTACTGACACATGGCTATATGGACAGAATCTATCAATGTAGTGTACGTTGAACCGTTAGACGCCATTTTTTTATGTAGGCCTACATAATTATAACCAAATTCAACAAGCAGGGAGATGCAAGGCAATAATTGTACTTGTACATGCATTAAAATGGTGTTCAATAACTATAGTGACTCGTCTAGGATTGAAAAAAGTGACAATCTCCTATTTGGTAGCTGAATGTGCGCATGTCTGCTGATGAATCTGTCCAAACGCATAGCCTGTCCCAAGAATATGCAATTAGACAGGTTCTACTGTAGTACTAAATAAATATACTTTACAGGTTTAATAGCTTTCCCTGGCGTTTCCGACGATTAATGCTCCATTAACGCGAACTAATAGTCATACCAGTAAATTTAAGCCAAAACATGCAGTTATTTACGTTTTACGTTGTTCAAAGAAGATATAAATTGGCTATATAGTAGAAAAACATCGTTTCTGTATACATTTTCAGTTTATACCGAATCTTTCATTATAAAACACATTTAATGGAACATGATCTTCAAGGTTAACCAATTAGTTTCAGGAAAGTTTCGCTCTTCTGAGAAAAGCCATCCACTTTGCTCACTGAAAGAGAAAATTTGCACAAAGTCTATTTGGGGATCAACGATTTAACGTAAAATGGTGCAACCGGTCGTAAACTGTGGGCTTGGTCACGTTCATAGACGCCTGCAGCCGTGATGCAGCAAATCTTGCAATCTCTTTTTGCTTTAAATGCGTAGTTATGGCCGTGTTAATTCAGAATTCGTGGTCAATTTAATGTTCGCTATTTATCTGCAGGCCTGATTGTGCTCTTTTAGAAGAGCTTTCTATACAGAATTGCAAAAACGTGGCAGCCATAACGCAATCTGTTTCCCCCGTTGTTCGCCTAATGATTCTCTTCTAGCTAGCAAGACTTTTAATTTTCTTGAAAAATCGATTGCCTGCGCTCCTATGTGTTTTCCAATTAAATCCATCTAATTATTAATGAAGCAACGATGTATATGGCACTTTTAAAAACCGCACACGAAGCAGTTCCCAAATGGGGAGGGCTATTAACTTGTAATGAACGTTAAAAAGCCCGCTTGTTTCTCGCTTGATTGTTTCTTATTTGTTGGATATATCAGTTAAGCCCAACACATTTTCATAAGAAGAGAAATTATTATTCCATCGTGACTACTTTCCGTTAGAAATGGGCCAAAAAAGATGGCTGCAACATGCTCCTACATAAATGCTCGTTTTCAATGTGTATATTTTGGGAATTGACTAATAAATATGGCGGAATATAACGTCTAAAGACTAGGAGATCAAAAAAGAGCCAAGTGTGTATAAATCTTTACTGTGCGTGCCGCAAGATTTAAAAACAGATTATGAAGTATTAATAAAAGAATGCCGGAGGATAAGAGGAACCTTCGTTTAAATTTTTCAAAATTGAATGGAGATACAGTGCACAAACTGGCTTAATTCCAAGAATCTCATCTTGCTCTTTAATTTATACTAAAGTAAAACTCTGGCGTCGAATGTTGGATCATTTATGTTGGAATATTGCGCTCCTATTTGGAACCATCACAGGATGGTTCTTATTCAGGATATAGAAATGGTCCAGCATATATGGTAGCCAAATTTGTTTAGGGCGATTACCAACATTCCGCGAGTGTGACAGAAATGCTCCATTCTCTAACTTGTGACATGTTTTTTTTTTTTTTTTTTTTTTTTTTTTTTTTGTAATTCACATCTTGTTTTCCATATCTTAACGCCTACCGACCACTATAGGAGTAGACATAATCACTTCAAATCCTTTGAGCTTCGTGCCAAGACGGGTGCTTACTATTGGTCCTTCTTTTGGCATGCAATTAGACGATGGAATAACCTCCCTGGCGAAAGTCAAAACTTAACAATGATGTCTAATTAGTCGCTTTTGTAGGAGCATTCTTCTGAAATGATTGGGTACGATCTCCCTATATTTGTGCAGGACAACCCGATTATGTTAATGTTTATACGATTTTAATGTGTTATATGTTTAAGATTTCACGAATTCGTTTTAGCGTAAATTGCATTATTTTTAAGGGCTGGCTAGGTCATAGCCACGCATGATAATTAGTAAAACGATTTTTGATGGATGTGTTAAGTACTAAAAGGTGAGCTAAGGAAAAACTGCTGATTTAGGCGATGGTATCTGGCAAATTGGCATGTACATTCAAAACCACTTTACTCGCTATATATACGAGGTGTAATATGTATATACATGTATAATTAGATTTGGGTGTGGTATTCCGGCAAATATGAAATTTTCCGGTTTAAGGTACGTGCGTAACTAGCATTATTCTCCCCCGATATTAGATGAACTTAAATTCCGTTAGCAAATGCCCTGTCATTAGTATCAACTATACCTGGTCATTTGGTGAGTTTTTAAATTTTATAGTACGCATTATACCACATCCAAAAAAATCTTAGAGAACAGATTTCAATATTTTCTACAAAAATCTACTGTTGGTGCATATTACAAACACCATAGCATATTCTCTCCTATATGAAATGTGTTCAGAATTATTTTTGTGTTATAGATTTCGTTATGTTATTGCCAGACATATACTGTGACTTAATTTATGATATAAAATTCATCATTTTTATGTTATGATTTTAGTTCATTCTCATAGTTTCTGTATAGTTTCATGGCTATAACAATGCCACGAAAAAAAAAAAAAAAAAAAAGTTAAGGGTAATAAACAAATTGGGCGTTTCTTCCAAATGCCATGCAGTTAGTTAGCTATATAAAATGTGTGAAATATGCTTCATGTGGTTTTCAATGGGGCATTTTCGTGTAATGCTGGGCTTGCATGCTTATGAGGCGATGCCATGCATGTTTTGTACACGTATATACTTCATGTAACAACGAATATACAAATTGTACCTTAGCTGTTAATATCCCATTTGTCTGGCATAGATGGGTGCCGTTAGCATTTTTCGATAGCTCATCATGGAGCTAGTTAAATTATGGGCCGGGCTGTGACTAGGAGTACTTTCAGCACAACCTAATTCTTGATTATAAAAGTAAGGCTTATTATGGTTGCTAGTTATCTCTTTTTATCCAGCAAACTTAATTTGTAAATTAAAATTTTCAAGAAAAATGACTGTTCGTTATTGGTCGTTTAATAATAAACTCCTTACAGGGGAGTAATCTCATCATCAACACACAAAACATGTTTATAATTATAATTTTAGATGGGCAATTTATCTCATGGGTGTGATGAATTTATTTTTTTCTCGTTAATTATACTATTAATACTAACTGCTGTGTATTTTTTTTTCTTGTAGGTAAGTGATCTACTGTACGTTTTCATCCTGCACCTACTTTTTCCTAAATGATAAGGCAACTCCATGCTCTAATAGTAAGTTATTTGCAAAATCTTCTTACTGGTTGTCTAGGAGACCAGCTTCATTTAATCTCAAAATAAGTTTGCTTATTCAACTAATTGCGATTGCAGTTGGTAATACTAAATTTATATTTTGCATGTCAGTATTGTTGTTTCTGTAATTAATTTTTAATGTTCAATTTGATAACAAGCTTATTGCGTTCAAATTGGGTTGCCATAAGCAGTAATGTAACCTTGTTACAAATGGCGAAATCATGAACAGCTGAAAGTCTATCAAAATTCTGATTAGTATTCTTTGAGATAAGTTATGTAAATCGATAGTTTCACAGATATTCTACAGGTTTTTTTAGTCATTCGCTGCTCATTAATTACGAAAACTTATAATCCTGATGAATTTTCTCCCCATTTTTAATCATGGAAGGCATATTATCCATAATGATCTCATTTATGCAAATGAAAAAAGTGGCGTTCTGTGAAATTAACATTTTTTATTGGCATTATATCATTTAAAGTCGTATGGCGCGCTTATTTATGTCTATGAACTTCTGTATAATTCAGAAGTAATGAACATTTTTATCTGGGTACTAGCTGCTATAATTAAATTTTTCATTGATTTTCATTATCTTTTTTTTGCCTTGGCAAGACGCTTAATATCACTTTCTGGATAAGTTTTTCTCTCCAAGTTTTCAATTTATCAGTGGCAAGGAGCAGTAGGCTGATCAAAAACGCTTTTTTGCCCTATTATTTTACTAAGGAATTTCCATCTTATGATTGGCACATGTAGGCCCGCAGACTGCAACGTGCCTAGGATATATAAATAAAATTCATTTCGTGGATGGATATGAAATTACACATAACGATGGGTTTTCAGACGGAGATGATCCCGACGATAATGATAATTATAGTAAAGGTGCGCCTCATTATTAGACATATCAAATGATGTCTCCTTATTTTCGAAACATAGTTAATAAAAATTAGCACGTTTGCAAATCGTGGAGTCTTCCATGCAGGCTAATATTGCAACACCATCATAGTCGTTAAATAATAAAGATATTGTCTTTCACAGGTTTCACTAATGAAAGGGTTAGTGCCTTTCGGTGCAGTAATACTGGTTTCAGATCTTAGACTTGAAATTGAATCTTGTAAGGCAAATCAAAGCCACCATGACAGAGAGCTTTGAAAATGATCTTAATTCACTTGTTGCAAAATGTATATTTATTTGGAGCTATGGCAAACGAAAGCAACTTGGAAAAGTAAACAAGTATACCTTAAAAAGTGCCACAAATTGGACTTTATCTATGTCTGGAATGGTTGTCAGTATATCAATCATTGATTTCCACATTGGTAGTTTTAAGCCAAAAAGTGCAATGATAGTTTTTTTTGTGTTATTTTTTTTACTTTGACTCTACAACAATTTCATGCTGCTTGGCTTTTCTAGAAAAAAAATCCTGAATAAATAGCAATTCACGTTGCCATCAATAATAATAACGCGATGGGAAAAAGTAATGGGAACTTTAAAATTGCTCTTTTCAAATTATGGTATTTGGCCAGGCAATAAGAAAAGAGGAACGAAGATGGGCTTTTACGAACAAAAAATCCACTTTCGATCAATTCTTTGGTGCTTTTTTTTTGCCCTGTACTTGTTCGCCCTCCCAATTTCATCTTATGCGTTAACACCTGATGACTTCTTTAGCTCCTTTAGCCTACAAATCAATAGCAATTACCGTTACTTTGTATTATTTAAATGTTATGGCGGCTGCGTTTATAAGTTACACATGCGTGACATGTTTTATTAAAAATCCGTTGGGAAAACCTCGTGTCACTTTAATCTTGGTGGCCTATTGTATTTTTAATACCAAACTGTTTATATTCTTGTTTTGCTCTTGGTTAACTGTGCAAGAATAAATCGATGACAAATGCATTGCGCCATCGGGAAGTAGAGCGCACAGAGTATAAATAAGACGCATTGGTGATCGATTATCGATAATGCTGCTTGTGTGCGTGTATTTACATTGGTCCTAATTACCGCTTAGGTATATTAGACAAGTGCGCACTTCTCTTCTACAATATAAATTATGAGCCATCAGTTACAAATGTGTTAATGAAATTTCTTGCAACCTGATTCAAGTTAGTCATACCCAACATTGTCGCGGATTTTCAGTCTTTAAGCGATTTTGAACATGTATTTGGATACATTGAAACCTTCCACGTTAAACATCGTTGTAAAATGAACGCACTTTCTATAATATGAACACTTTTAACCATTTACAAAAACCCTGTACTTTGAACACCTTTTGGTCACATTGGTATTACATTGAACATCATCTTTTGACATCCAAGCCCTTGAGCTTCAGGGGCCGACTTAGGAAGAGGAAATTTTATGCTTAGTTGTTTGTTGTAGCTAGACAGGCAAATGGTATAGCCAATACCAATAAAGTAGAGCAAACAGAAGTACACCTAACTTATGTTGGATAGGTATTTCATTCAAGATTTTAAGTACCTGAACATTCAGAACTTCGGAAAATGGAGTCTGATGTATACAGTGAAAGATGGAAATTACGATCATCAATGATCGAAAAAAAAAGCAACCGTAAATTACCAAAGTTTGGATAATTTAAGTATGTAGAGTCAAGATTTTGTAATCTTGGTTTTGAGTTTGTTTGTACTACGTATATTCACACGTGTATCAAAAAGTACTAGCCTGATACTAAAACTTGATACAATTAGCACCTAATCATGGTGTTTTCAAAAGAACAACTGTTATGATTGCAGTAAATTGTAAATAATTACCTATCTTTCTAGGTGAAAACCCCAAATTCAATTATTTTGTTACACATAAAAACTGTATAACGGCTAAAACCCTACAGCTAAAGCGAGGCATATTTTTTTCTTATATTCCAACTCATAAAATAAGCCGTTGAAAATAATTGAAACATTGGTGATCGTTTAGTTAAGTAAGAGTGCCCCCTTGTGGCGTATCAGCATTTTACATGGCATTTTTAAAAAACTACTGTTTTTAAGACTAATATAGTATTAATTAAATGCGGCCATTTTGAAAATGCAATGCACTCTTTTGCCACCAGTGGTGCCATTCGGTGTTTGATAGTCTTTTCAAGACTTCTGGGCGATAACATTAATTGCCACTGATTTGGAGATAACTATTTATATCCTGAACTACTTTTCGGATCTTTTATCAACACTGGCTTAAATATTCTCATTGCCTTGACTTCGTTTTGCGTTCATAAAAAGGGTTGCATTTTTTAAAAGCATGTAAGCTTTCAACAGGCTGGTGTGCGTGACCCATAAGCAGTCACCCCATTCAGTTGTCACTTGTCAAAAAGGCTATATAAAATTTCTGGATGATCGCAGGCGGAGGTTATCTCGGCTTCAGACGACATATATTAAAAAATTTTTCACTTATCAGATTCGACCCCCGCTGAGATACATTAAAAGTGGCGTCTAGGACACCATACTTTCAACAGCCTGGACAGTTGTTAAAACCCATACGCTTGGAACATATTTCCTTATAATTCCGGCTTTCGGAATTAAGCTTCCGGGCTTTCTATACTGCATGTAATAACAGGGCAAAAATACTAAATGTATTAAAATCACGTTGTGGGGTTTTTTTGCTGGAGATGACCGGCGGCGAAGGCGATCTCAGATAAGGTTGAAATGCAAATTCATTTGAAGTAGTGGGAGGATGACCTATAATTTAAAGAGAACTGATGAGTATCTTATGCAATTATACAACGAAATGTAGTTCTGTGTTCACCTCATCACCCTTTTCAAAATTTAAAAATTCATGACTGCTAATAACGCGGTTGGCAGCCTGACTAAAACATGTTTTATTGCTCTTATGAATGCCTCAAATTCTGTTCAAATTCTTTCCATTTGGGCCAAGGATATGGTTATGAGTATCAAGTTACTTTAAAAGAAGTATCTAATGTTTAAAAAATAAATTTGTAATATTTAAAATTCTGTGAAATGCTTGGCGTTCTGCCATGCATAAATCTGACATGTTTCTTCAGGAAAAAGGGAATTCAGATTTCATAGTTAAGATCATTTCTTTAAAATAAAACTACTTTCCAAAGGTTTCTACATTGCTGATGACAGTGTAATATTTAAAATTTTGTAAAATGAACGTCATTCTGGTATACATGAATCTGACATGTTTTTACAGTCATGAAATTATGAATTTAGATTTTATAGTTGGGATAATTTCTTAAAAATAAAACTAGTCTTCAAGGGTTACTTTCTACATCTATGGACAGTGTAATTTTAAAATTTTATAAAATGCATGACATTCTGGCGTTAATGAATCTGACATGTTTTTGCAGTCATGAATAAGGAGTTCAGATTTTACAGTTGAAATATCATTAATCTTCAAAGGTTTCTACATTGCTGATGAAATACTGCATAATTAAGAGTTATCTTTAAATTCGTGTAGGATTTATTCTTATCTTGTTAGTCAGCCAGTTATTCATGTTTGTTGTTTGTTTGTTTGTTGATTTTTAACGTTGGCCTATTTCTGCAACACGAGGGCTAAACACCAACGCCA
>JAQGBW010005410.1:0-12061 GCA_034698625.1 Julus scanicus
ACTATACAGTATATAAAATTGTGAAAGGGGTTTTATTAAATCTAGATCACACAGACTTTATCAGTAGGTACTTGAAGTGAAAAAAACAAAACATCGATTTCATAATGTAGTTAAAGAGACAAATAAGTATGCAAAAAAATACTCAATTTTTGTTTTGTCATAATTAGACGTTGGCTTCAATGCAACAACTTAACATTTTTATTTCAATACAAAATATTAAAACAAACTTTAAAAATCTTTTTTTAGGCATTTTGAATTATGCCATTCGTACATATTTGTATGTTATTGACACCACACATTCAAATGAGATTACCCTCATTTATTATTTGGTTAGTAATTTTTTCAAACAAATTCGAATAGCAAACTAGACGAAGTATTAATATTATATAAAATTGTCAAAATTGTTTGTAAGCATGCCAATTAGTGCATATTTGCTTTATGCACTAAATTTCATTCATTTTGGGTACAAAAAAGGAAATACAAGAAACTTGAATGTAGCCTCAGATAGATTAAGATTGATTTTACCAGTTTCCGATCAACAGTTATTTTTCATCATAAAACAATGTAACAATGTCTCAGCTAATTTTGGAACTGCACCTCCCATGCTGGAAATGTGAAACAGTTAAAAAAATTGTAAGGAATATAATGCAATGGGACTTTCTGACCTAAAAGAAGGTAACAAATGGGGTCTGTGGGTCAAGGCAGTCTGCAGTGGCTCAACGTGAAAAATATTATGAAAACAGATTCCCTAAATTTTTAAAAACTGAGCTCAAATATCACCTTTGTGGAATTCATTTTGACAGCGTCACACAAATGAAAAGGTTTAGAAACCTCATTAGAGCAGTTCACGTTTCTTTATGAAAGAATCTAAAGTTTGTAATGCTTAACCCAGGGGCGTATGTTTTAACCCTTTTCAGCAAAACTGAACAGCAGGCCGTGGGTTGAACACCCCTGGCTTAACCTTTTAAGATTATTAGATTCTCACTATATGATAAGTAAAATCAAAAAAAATATTGTCAATATCCAATAGAGGAAATTCAATGGAATCTTTTTAAAATCGTCGGAGCGATGCATGGATTGAGATTCGAAAACTTTTTAAGCGAGAAAAATGACATAATTGCACTCTTGTGATCGTGAGATTAACTCCGTATACGGGGAAACCTTGTAGTAACCGTGAACTTTTTCTACAGGTTCTACTATATTCTACTTTCATTGTGCAAGTTCAATTGAATTTTATACTTATGTATTAATTTGCTAAAATTGGCTAACATGTTAATGAGTGTGAAAGACGCTTCATTCAGCATTGAATAACACAAACTGTTCAAAAAATAATAATATCTCCTAAAACTTCTTAAAAGCATTATAGAAATAGATTAGTTTCTGGGGCACATTTACTAAACTACCAACACTAGATATTTGTTCATGTGTAGATGAAATTCATCTTATTTCTGTGTTCAACGTTGTATATTACTTAAGAAGTTCCAAACATGGTTCTATTGTTTACATCATTTTGTTAGAAAACGTAATTAATTCATTCAATTTATTGATAGCATGCACAGGCAGACATTCTCATGCCAAAATTCCAATCCGCTATTTTTGCAAACTGCATTTTTTGAGCTGTACGTAGTTGAGCCTCGTAGTCTTCGCAATCCCACTTGATTTGTCCAAATTTTCAAGTTCATTTCCAACACATACATCTGCCACATAACTTCTGAACAAATTTATATGAATGTTAGGATAGAAATTTTAGTATGGAATTTTTATTACATAATGGAATTTTCAAATAGCAATTTTTACATGACAAACTAAACTCAGTATTTTTTTGTATCTGGAGTTTAAGTCGACCCCTAATTTTCAGGTATTTTTGGTTTATGTCCAAACATATGGTACATGTTTTTTATGCTTTATGGCAAATACATTATGATGTTTACTATATATATATCGGTGAACTAGTACAATATCATTAAGCAATTTATATACATCACAGATTTCACTCAAAAAACATTGTTTGCAAAGATGCTGGACTTTGTTATTATTCGCAATAGCAAAGTTTAAATTACACTGCAAATATACATATATATAATCAATAAAAATCTTAAGTCTAATTTAGGACCAAGTTATAAAAACGTAAAAAAAAAAGAAATGAAAAGACAAATGGGAGTTATTACTTGTTAGTAAGGTTCAGCTCTCATCACTGCTTTCCTCTTGGGATAAAGATGATAAAGCTGCATCTAGAAGTCCAAATTCATCATCTTCATCTGCCACCGCTTAAAACAAAAAATATATATAATTATTACAGGATAATTTATTGCGTGTAAAATCCTCACATAATTTTAATGCAAGCAATTCCAAATTTATTAAATGTATACTGACCAGCATTTAGATACTGCATTACCAATACTAAATCACCTCATGTGTAAATGATGTATGTAAACACAAAACTAAAACTACTTTTAAGATCATTTTCAAGTTAATTTTTATGAAAAACTACACAACTTCAAATTTATCTTTTTATCAAGAACAATCCTAAGTTATTAATAGCAATAATTACGTATATTTCTGGAAAAAAAATAAACTGTAATGCTCCACAAACATGCCATTTACAATTAATGGATAAATCTTTTTACCCACCAATATGTGGGTACCCACAAACAATGCTTGCTTTCGTGGCCTAATAATTATTAGATTGAAGAAATTTGGTATGTCGGTGTGGGGAAAAAAATAAGCAAGAATGGCCAAAATACTGGGGGGACAACCGTTTAAAAAAAATATGAACACATAAAAAACAAACAAAACATACGCTTGGGTGTATCTTGGAAAGGTAGCTGCCAACACCCTAATAACCCTTGTGATTATTAAGTGCGAGATTCCTGCAAGCGTCCAACTTGTCCCAAAAGGTAACGAAAAAGGGACTGAAGATTATGGGCTCCTCTCTGACCCTCTACAACAACAATGGGGGTGGATGTAGGTCAAAGGACAGAGAGTATTGGAAACGGAGAAGGGAATGGCATGGCACAAGCAAAGAACGGATGTTGAGAAACTGCTAAACGGGTACCCATTTCAAAGGTAATACAGAAGTCTTTGATTAAAATTGTTCTATTTACCAGCTTCCGCAGGTGATGGTGCCACATTAGTACGACAAGTGTTATAGGAGCCACAATGCACACACTTCAAGCCAATCACGTGAAATATCACTATACATTCCTAAGACAAAATATATAAAAGTATAATGGATAATTATACCAGTGAAACATTTTAAAAAAGACAACCAATTAATGCGGTAGCGATAAAAGCATACCTTATGACAATCCCGACAAAGAATTCCAACATTCCAATTTGCATATTCAGTTGGCATTGGGGTAGAGTTTACTTCTTCATCGAGTCTTTTCCATACTTCCTTCATTTTCAGCATTGATACTGAACATAGTGGGCAGGTATAAATACTAGTCAAAATTTGAAAATACATAAAACTGAAATTCTGCACTAGAAAATAACAACGGTCACATTAACTTTTAATCAACTCACCCATTTTTGATTAAGTCCTCATAACAAGGTCTTCATTTTGTAACAACAAAAATATATATCCATTTAATTAATTAACAACGCATAAAGAATAAAATCATAAATCAATGATGTGTATTTAACCTGTGAATAAGATGTCCGCAATCTGGGAGGTGAGATGGGATCCTCGAAGAATGAAGATCCTCCAAACAAACTGGACAATTGGTGCGAGATGCCTTTTCAACACACTGAAAGCATCATTGTCATTAATTTTAGAATTTATATGAAATACATGAATATTTAAATTGTAGGGACACCCTGTTTTGCCAAACTCAACATTTTTTCTTCAGAACAATAATTAATAATTGCTACCCTACCATAAATGCGATCAGTATTATGTGATCCATCCATGGCAATTATGGGTAAGATAGACGATCAAATCTTAAAGGTATTTAAAAATAGACAAAAATGCAATTCTCACCGTATGAGAGGCCTTTGAAGCTGGCAAGCAAATATCACATTTAACGCAATGTATAAAATTTTCACGTCCTCCAATTCTAAAAATAAAATCTCAATAAGTTTGAATTCATAAGATACACATGAAGTTGTAAGTTGTCCACAAACCTGCATATACCGCAATCATCACAATGAAACTGTTTTTTGTCTTCATCGTCATACAACCGGCAAATTCCACAGAAGTAATTGCCAAAGGTTACGTTGCATGAAATACATGTTCTACCAACCTAAAATTTGGAAATGTTCAGGTAAAATATTGTCAAGCGGAAACACTTGTCATCAATTATCCTTTTATACACAGCTTATTTAACAATTTCTATTAATAGGGATTAAAGTAAACCATAGTTATTTTATTACAAATATTCAAAATATACCTTCTGCCTTGTGGTACAGCCCAAACAGACAACCTCCTCTACATCTTTACGATTCATAGAATGATCTTCTTTTTCATCATGACAGAAACGACAAGTATGGACATGACTGCAACATGGAGCCTAAACAATAGTTTAAAACATATGTATCCAAAGAATGAGAATCAAGCTTAAAATAGGAGAAAGTAGTCCAGATATTGGAATTTTAAGAATAACCACCAGATCTTAAATAAAGAAACAATAAAGAAAGGAAATAGTCTTTATTTCAAACTTGGCTTAAGCTTGGATTTCTCAAACTTAATTTCGTCAAGATAAAGACATTGCATAGAGGGCAATCACCAACAGATTGGCTCAAAATAATTTCTGATAATTTGCCAAAATGCAACAAAAGCATTACAGCCCAAAACAAGAACTCAGAATGAAGGGAAAGCCAAATTTTATCAGTGCACTACAAATTTGCTCAAAATACACAACGATGCAACGAGGGAGACTCTAGTAAACAACAAGCTAGAGCTAGTAAACAACACAAAAATAATGAGTTTGGCCTACAAAATTTCTCAAAGCTTATAACAAAAGCATAACTACAATGCCTTTGAGAGAATTCTTTTGTTTACAAACAATTTGTTTTTTCCCATGACTGTAATACCGAAGATGCCAAACGGAGTCCCTGGATTACTGTATAAGCATTAAAGCTACCTGACAAACATTGTCTTATCAACAATGTATCAGTTTTTCACTAATTTTAAAACTTTGATACCGTAAAGCATAATGTTGCAAAGTATGGAATTAGAACATTATATTGATCAATGTATATTTTTGTCGCCAAAAACTGCGTGTTTTTAAAAGTGATCAACTGTGCGCCTAGCTGACATGCAGGAATATCTTATTATTTTTCTTTCTTCATCAAGTCTTAACATTATTTGAAATTTATACTGTCCAGATTTTGTTTTGAAAAAAATGTTTGGAATAGGATGAAAATTCTCAAAAATCTATTTATATGGAATCTATTGAAAACCTTGCAACTGGAAATCCGAATTAAACCAATTAAGACATGTACAAGGAAAACAATGAAAAAACACTCTAACTTTCATTCCAAACAAACAATTAATCCCACATGTGACAACCGATAGGATAGGGTTTAAAATCAACAAAGCGTAAGCTGGTAAAACATAACGGGTCAAAGGTTAACACTATAATATGCAAATTATGTTGACGTCCGCTGCGGCCGGCAATATATATAGAATGGAAACTTGAACCCATGAAAAGTAGAACCAACATCCTAGTCGCATTTATGAGCGACACTCTAGTCAATATTAACAGTTAAGCTCTTATAATAACCTACTGTACATCAATAATAACAAATAATATTTACCACAAGTTGACATTTTCTTTTGTAATGAGAGCATCCTAACAACGTTGAATTAGCAACAGCAGCCATGTTTTTCTCTGGACAACATGTGTGGCATTGAGAAATCAGTTGTGTACGGAGTCTTCGACGTACCCAGCCGGCGCCACACATGGGATATTTGGTATGTACTTTGTCAAATGTCCCATGTGTGTATCGGGCACTTGCCTATTTGGCCAATACTTGACTTGTCCCACCAGAAGTCGATATTTATCCCACATCAAAGTGGGCCAATGTTTGCATAGAGAAACACTCACTACTTGTACTTTGCAATTACACATGTGTGTAGCGGTGACCTGGCCATTTGGCAAGTACTTTGGCAACAGGCAAATATTTGCCTGTGCCAAATATCTCATGTGTGGCGCCACCATTCTACGGAAGCTCATTAGGGACGCTTAACCAACAACAAGTACCTACATCCCTACACGTACAAACCAACATGTACAAGGAAAATTTATCAAATGTGTCATAGGACACTCAAATATTCTGTAAACAAACTGCAAATATACTTTTTATCGTATGGCCCTATACAAATTCTTTGGACGTTCAACTGCAGACTGAACTCAACAATGAAGCCCAAACATATTCCAGACTTGTTCAAACATGATCTCATCATGGATTTTTGAATTCCATCAATTAAGGGCCGGGCATTGCAGATGTTAAAAACTTTTCTACGGTCATTACCGCTTTATTAATCAGCAAGGTAGTGATCATGTCATTTTTCACGCAAAACTAGTAGATTTTTTAAAAATAAAATTATCATTTGAACTTTTGCACTCACAACTTGCCTATCTTATACTGCCACCTGCTGGCAGCGTGTGAAAAATAACGGACATTTTTCAAATTTTTATATTAATTTTAAAAATTCTACCATTTCAAAGCGAAAAACAACAATATGAGGACCTTGCTAATCCATCAAACCACCCCAAACAATTCTCACCCCCACCCAAACCTCCCTCATTCAACTGTGAGTATCTTTGCAAGCCCGACCCATTGAAAAGGATAGGGTTGTGATCCCTCTTAATAACCACAAACTAATCAAAATCGTAATTCAATTTGATGAATATAATACATAATTGTTTTTGGTGTTTGCGTAATATTTATAAGAAAAATACAACATGCATATGTTTTTTCGTGCAAATTTTGTTTTGTTCTATTGTGAAAACAAGACAAAATATTACAAAAGCATTAATACTTGCTAATCTTTTACAGTATTTTGGTATTGATGTGAAATGTGATAAAAATAAATGCAATAGATTCAAACATACAATCAAGTGCAAATTTTAATGATCACTTGCAAATCGTGAAATGTAGGTTTACATAAATCATACGTAAATAACAATTTTCATATTTTCACTTCAGGACCCTACTTAACATTTTGTAGATCTTAAGGTTGACAAATTTTGTTTTCAGTTTTGAATGATTTAAACAAACTAGCTACAAATAAAGAGCTTGAAAAACTTTCAAAAATTCCAAGTATTTCTAAAAAAAAATTAACAAAGCAGGGGCTTTCCAAAATATCTATCTAAGTAAAAACTTGACAGCACAAAAATACAAAGTATACTGACATATTAATTGGGAAAATTAATTTGCTATCAAACGGGAGACGAAAACAAATTGGGAGAACAATCACATATTTACAAATTCATAAAATAAGCATTCAAACTAAGATATTTTATGACACCTGTTTCATAAAATACCTTAGCGTAAGAACTTAAGATTTTAAAGTATATTACATGAATATATCACAATGGAGAGTTTCAGCTATAAATTAAATGAAGTATCATCAGATCTTGAAAAATGGGACAATTTGGAAAATAGAAGAGATTCTCATGGATGGAAGACATTTTGAATGTAATTACATTCAAATTTAGTTGAAACTTTTGCAGTTGCCAAAATAAAAAGGTAATTTTGCATCAATTAACAAGTTCATTTCATATACCATGATAAATACTCTGCAGAGAACTCAAAAAGTAGCCTAAATTTTCAAGCATAATTGAATTAAACTGATTTAAACAAATTCTCAGCTTCTTGTCGAAGATCTAATTACCAGCAAAATTTTGTAGCTGCTTAGTTTTCATAAAAAAAAGTATTCAATTTAGCGACTAGAGTTATGCGATTGATTTTCATAGTTTACACGACGGTGCCTGGCCACGAAAAGATTTCCAAGAGGACTTTCGATCGGGTTTGTTTGAGCAAATTGACCGCTTCTGCATGCCGCAATCCATCCAACCGATGGCCATTTACGGATAAGATTTGATCACCACACCTAAAAAACGAGACAAATAACAGATGAGATGATAAAATAATTTCAAGTATTGAGATTGTAACAGGTTTGATTTAGATTGCGTTATTTACCTTAGTTTGCCTTCCTTAGCAGCGATTGATTCCCGTACGACTAGAAGTACGTGAAATGACTGATTGCTTTGAAAACTATCCTTGCCACCAACTAGACTAAACCCAAGGCTTTCATTGGATGTCCTATGCAAAGTGATCGTCCTTGTTAAGTGCAAACACCTACAAATAATATGCAAATAATCAGAATAAATATCAACACCCAAATTTAATATTCATGACGTTCAGTAAATTTGCTGAAAAAAATTAGGGATTTTCAAGGACCCCTCCCACGACCAATCACAAGAATTTTCCAATTTTCTAGAGAATTTAAAAAAAAATGTTGTTGTTTGTTGGAACAGATTACCAAACAGATTAACGAAGATTTTTCTCGATGTGGGCAGGAAATTAAACAGAGAATGGTGTTTAGCCAGAATTTCAAGCATATTTCCCAGACACTACAGATTTTCTAGGTGATTGGATATCAAAACTGCATTTCGGATTTTTTGCAGATTTGGAATAGTGCGGGAATACATGGGGAAAACTAAGAGTTAAATTACCTGGGTAGTTTATGCCAGTACATCCATGTTGGCGTGAATATTTCCGCACCATCGGAAGTTTCCGGTCCTTCAATGATGCCAAGGGTCAATGAAATTGCACTTGCCGCTACCTTAAGCGCTGCAACAGCCTCTGCATGGGAAATGCCGAGTAGACTAGTACCGTTGACGCTTAACAAAATATCCCCTTTCTAAATTCAAAAATGCGATATTTGTAAGAATTCAAATCTTATGATAAGTGCAAAAATTCCATACATAACTGATGATTTTTTTGGCACCATCACTAACCTTGAGCAACTTGCTTCTTCCCAAGCAGCCCTGGAAAGCGATATTCTGAATGTAGACTGGGGTGTTACCTTGCTGACTTTCCAATCCTCCTGCTACTCTGATTCCCAAGGACTCATTGGGACCCTAAATGCCAAGAGTAAATAGTTAGAAATGTAATGATCAGACAACTTCGGCTACATTGTCGATTGTCAAACAGCCTGCTTACTTTTGCAAGAGAGAAATACTTTGGCTGCATGGCGCGGTCGATGCTACAGCGGCTAGGTCTTCGGGAGTGACAATGGATGGGCGTCATCTCAACAGAGGTGTTCAGACTTACAGGTGTCAATGGCAAAACTTTTGGTGGCAAAGGTGGTGGCGTTTTTTGTTGCTGATTAGACGAATCGAGGGTGGTGATTGGAGAGGTGGATGCAACTGTATCGGTGTCCGAACCATGATTCAAAGAGTTGGGCGATGGAGGAGAGTATGAAATGTTGGTAGCCCCGCTGCTGGATCGGGCCACAAGGAACTCTACGTGCCTGTTGCACATCTGAATGAGCAATGATGCCTCTTCGATTTTTGCTCTGCGTATATCTTGGGAGTTGATTTCCAGAATTTGGTCATCAGGTCTCATTCGGCCATCTTGTGCTACGATGCTTCCTTCAATCTGTTAAGAAAAAATCCAGTTAAGATTTAATTTGCGAGAATTTTCAAGTTAAAATACTATAAAAACATGAGACTATACAAAAGCTTTGCTGTTCTAGGCTTTACTAGTCTTTTTAAATTTGCTTTTTAAGAATAATTTGCAAAAATCTTCATTTTATTCATAAGGATAGTGAGATTCTATTCACGGAATGTAAATAAATGTTAAATGTAATTACCACTTCATTGATGAAAACTCCAGGCTGATGTCTGAAAACAAAAATTATAAGACTGTTTAGCATATTTTAAAAGAAATTTTAAATTTCTAATTTTTTAACTTCATCAATTAAATACAAATGAAAAAAGCATGATTTATGGAACTAACCTCTTTTCCGTTAATCTAATTCCCAAAGACCGTCCAGGTTGTCTGTCTAAAGCAACTCTGAAAATGTCTCCACCCAAATCGAGCCCAGGTCCAGTGTTTATTCGATGGCTTTCTCCAAACGTCTGGTCAACCAGCTCTCGGTAAACGCTCAGATGAAGAGTTGGAGTGTAGGTGTTCAGCACGTTGACCACATAATTATGTGGACAGTGAGTTAAATCTTTTCCATTCACCTAGAATGAATTCAAATAAGCTATGCACTACTTAATTTTAACTGTCCAGAATTTCGTAACTTTAATGAAATGACTTTTTAAAAGCTTATGAGCAGTTGTAACAAAAATTGTTTGATTTATCATAGCAAAACTAAAGTTAATTAGGAGCCGTGCACTCCCAAATTTTTAATTTGTTTGAAAAACAGGTTAACAGCGATTCAAAAATGATGCTAGCCTTACCTCGATTAACTGATCTCCAGCTTGAAGTCGACCATCTTTAGCTATGATGCCACCAAAATGAATTTCTTGGATGATAATGCACCTCTGCAATTAATTTAAAAAAAGAAAAATTAGCCTTAACCAACAGTTCATTTCTTTCAAACTTTGTTTTGTACAAACACGAAATGTTAGCAACACAAGTACCCTCGATTTTTACTTGAATTTGTCTGGAGTTATGTATTGCACAAGCTCAACAATTGCCAACATTTGTTATAAAATTGTAGATGCCTTGGATTTATTTTGAAATTACAATTACTGTATTTCATCAATTCGCCATCGATTCTAAGACGCACAATAATTTCAGTACCACCAACAGAAAAGCTTTGAATAAAAATAAATGTTTTAGAATATCCTTAAAAAATTTTTTTTTCAATTTACTAACACCAACAATAGATAAACACTAATGTACACATGATGAGGAATCATGTGTGCGTCATTTCAGGTTTGGAAAAATATACGGAAAAGTTTTTAGAGATGTTTTTACAGGAAATAAAGTGCGTCTCATAAACCGGGTCTCCACCAAGACGTACATTGTACGTATATACACGTTTTTACAAACATATGCAAAAAAGTTTGCCCTGCGACTTTGTTTCAGCCGCCATTTTGTAAATATATGTAAATATCAAAATTGCATTGCCCGGAGGGCAAACGTTTTTTTTTGCATATGTTTGTAAAAACGTGTATATACGTACAATGTACGTCTTGGTGGAGACCCGGCTTAACTGATGAAATACTGTAAGTTCTTACAGGTATGTTGTACAACTAGCATTGTGATACAGTACATGGCAGTTAAAAAAGATAAATATAACATTGGACCTTTCATGCAAAAAGCTAATGGACCTTGGGAATTTTAAACTGCCTATTTTTCTGCCAACAAGAAGTGTTATTTTTAACACTCGAAGAATGGATTCCCAGCTCCAAAAACTTATTATTACATTTTTTTAATTATGAGCTATTCTCCAAGATGGTGGCCGATGGAAGATGCGCCTCGAAATTTCAGCGTCGTAGTTGACAAGTAACTCGATCTTAGCCAAAAAGCATCTTTTTTGGCAAGGCTCACCACCTTATTAGTCTATCGAGGCAGTGCCCCTACAAGAAAGGAGCGCATCGCCACAGCTACCAATAGTTTCTCAAGTTGTAGGCAATACATTTTTTTTTTCAGTCCTCTTTTTGCAACTGCTGCATTTTAAGCGATATTGGCACAACCGGCTAAATTTAGCCAACTTAGTGGAATTGTAGGGCAGACCCGTTTTACGGAACTAACAGTAAATGCACATTCAATAAAAACACTAAAATTTTAAACGATGCCGAGTTGCCAAGCATTTGTATTCAGACATTCTTTTGGCGTGTGCATTTGTCACCAAACGACTTGGCACATGGATTTCAAAGAATTGTTACATTGTATTTTTTTGGGAACAAATTATAGTTGTAAAAAAAACTTAAAACTCATCAAGTAAATATCATTCTTGGTGTAGTTTGAATTATTTTACATTGTGCATAGAGAGTCGCAGAGTATGTTTGGTTTGGTTTGGTTGATTTTTAACGTTGGCCTATTTCTGCAACACGAGGGCTAAACACCAACGCCAGGGGATGGGCCT
>JAQGBW010005411.1:0-12061 GCA_034698625.1 Julus scanicus
CTCGACCTGGGAGCGAACCCAGCATCTTAGGATCGAGAGGCAAGCACGTAACCCACTCGACCATCGGCGTCGGCCAAATAACAATAGAAAACAATATAAATCTATTGTTTTTTTCACCAGGGATGCGCGTTTGCATGTCATGGTAAGGGTCACGATGCCACGCTGATGAAAGTTTGCATCAAAATTAGGGGGAAGACATCCCTAACCATATTTCAGTTTTTCACGAAGATTGGGGAATGTTGTAGTCTGCCAGATTTCGGTGGTTTTACTGCTAAAATGAGCGTTCAATCGCTAACACGAATCATTAATTTTCATCAGCTGATATGGGACTGAACCCCTCACCCCACGCGTGTTCAAGATGGCGCAGTCGGTACGTCATTGCAATAGGGCACACCCAACAAATTTTCCGTTATTTTTTTTTGTGACAAATATACTCGGATGTCTAGGAAAGATGTTCGTCGCCTTTATTACTTTTTTTAAGGTTCTCCAATTTCCATGGCGCAGGTGGCAGGGTGTCAAGTTCATTTACATCGGGTGGCGTGCTGCGAATATGGGTGAAATAATAATGTTAAAAAGAAATTCGTGCGTTTGGCGAAGGGAAAATGTTGCTTTTGTGATGCGATCAAAAGCAATGAGGAGAGCGTTTCTGTCGATTGGCGGCTGGAAATCGACTCCGACAAGCCCTTGTTAAGGTGATGCCTGCATTGCAGTAGTCATAGCTCAGTCATATTAGAACCTCCTTCCTTCTACAAGCCTTTCCCCCGTTGCTTTTATAGCTTTGGAATATATATATATATATATATATATATCTAGACAGCCATGCTTTTGCAGCCGTACAGCTTGGCATCCTGCGAAATTGGCCACTCTCAGCGTTTGGCTTCTTTCTTTCTTTCTTTACCGCGCCTGGTTTAACTGACTAGAAACGTTTGTCCTTGTTTCAAGGCAATCATAAAGTCAATATCCGCAGTGACATTAGTTTTGTTGTTGTTGTTGTTGCTGTTGTTGTTGTAACGATGGTTTTATTTTGTTGATAAATGCAACTGAACTGCAAAAATCCAAAAGTTATGCTTTGCTTGCACCCTGTAACTTCTCAATGATGGACACCGCGTACTAGATCAAAATCTCGAAATATAAAATAACTTAAAAATAATCTCGAAAAGGAAAATCTCGACAGTAAAGTCAAAGTGTTAAGGTTAGGTTAGGTTAGGTTTAATTTTTCACATTAAAAATTTGAATGGTACTCTCTCTATGGCAAAGTTGCTGTTTGTTTCTATGGACTCATTTGGTCCGTGTCTAGGGAGTTTCGGATTACCCTTTTTGATTTTTCGATATTTTGGTTTTCAATATTTTTATTCTTTCGAGATTTTGATTTTCGATGTTTTTTTATTCGAGATTTTTTTTCGAGATTTTGACCTAGTTCCGGACACTGATATCACTTATTGATTTTAATTTTTTTTTTCATATTTGTGTTGATAAATGCTTGGTTGTTTATCTGCGAGATGTTCAGTTGAGTTCCCTTTTAATAAACTTAAAAATGTAAGGTTTTTACAATGTTTGATACTCAATCTAACGACTGATGAAAAATGTTCGGATATATTGGATGCCGTTATGGACGTCCACTAATGGTATTTTTCAGTTTTTGGAAAATTTGCATGCATGTATTCAGTCCAAAATGTTCGAAAGGGGGGAATCATGCTTAACTTTGTGTTAAACACCAATTTTATGCTGTAATTTCTCTTCGAGGTCAGGAAATTTCCATTAATCAGAAGAATCTTGAAAAATATCTTGAAATTGGAAGCGAGGGCGAGTGCTTGGAAATTTATAGGATGGCCCTTTGCATGTTCCAAAAAAATTTCTTGACACCTGCTTTGAATTTTTAAGGACACCATGTGGACAGGTGATGGGGAGGGTCAATTTTTTAAGGAATTTCG
Organism: Julus scanicus; assembly: GCA_034698625.1. Lineage (NCBI taxonomy): Eukaryota > Metazoa > Arthropoda > Diplopoda > Julida > Julidae > Julus > Julus scanicus. The sequence goes on from JAQGBW010005411.1 coordinate 1,932, forward strand.
GGGACGACCTGTTTGAATGACTCACTATATGAAAAACAAACTGACAGGGCCGAAATATGGTATGTTTGCATCGAACAATCTGTTCTCATAAAGCTATTCAGATACTATAATGATATGGTAACTAACTCGTATAATTTCAAATGTGATCTGATTGGGGATGATAGACAGTGAACACGTGATGTCGTCATGATAATTACTCAGTCGAATCTTGTCAGTTACGCATTGAATAACAAGTTGTTTAAAGCATTGCCTGGTGATTTTGCTAATGAATGCGACAGCTTAAAACTTCAGCGTTGAATGTAATTGGACACAATGATGTAAACAAATAAGGTGATCCGCGTATTTGTGGATGTCCAACTTGTTGCCTTCTGTCATTTCTTCTATACTACACGTTCAGCCAATTTTCTGCAAATTCGCCCCACGTTTCTCTGCAGCTGACCAGCCATGTAATCCTTGGGATTAAATTTCAAATTTCAAGATCATAAATGACAAATTGGATTAAACCCGAAGGGATTTCTTCCTTCAAAAACGACAGGAAGTCAGCATATTAAGAAGGTTGCATTACTACTGTTCCAAGAAAATCGATGAATGCTTTCAAGAACAATGTTTTGACCGGGAATATTTCAGTTTAAAAATATGAAGCGTAAATATGTATAGTTTGTGAGCTTACATTTTTGGTCAGATATTATTTCTGACTATACTGTATTTCATCCAGCACTTTATTTCCATAGAAACATCTCTTAAAACCGGATGCGTCTTAGAATCGCAGGTCTGTCTTAAGCCATGTTCAGTCCAGGCGATAATCGCCGGCTACATGACGCTAGTTACTCTAGATACGATGTGACCGAAAACCTTTTATCTGGATTCATGTTGGCAACTATGTTGCGCGTCCAGATCTATATTTTTCCAAATTTTACACCTGAATGAGGAACACCTCTGTTCCTCATGTGTGCATGTTTCACTTTCAGTGTGTTTCCCTAGCTTTTTTTTTTCTTCTAATTTTGGTGGAAGTGCGTCTTGCAATCGATGGCGTCTTAGAATTTTTCCAATGTGGTGAATATGAAAACAGGTTTTTTAACATTTCACAGGGTAGTTGCAAAGATTTCTATGGGGAGAAACCTTTCCACTTATCGTGGCATTATGACTGCAGAGTCCAGATTCCCTAAATTCTTGTGGCGCCTTTTACACATAAAGCCAAGAAAATCTGTACATTTTGGGTCGGCCCAAACGTGTTTTTTCTTCTTTCCTGCACTTTATCTTCTAGTTTATAAATTATGTCGTGTATGTTGGGTGACTTCGGTGTACAGTACAGAAACACCGCAATGCATTAGCGCCTTATTGTGGACATGCGCACCCCCTACCGGCGTAGTTCTTCAAGAGGATCTACTTTTCATTCATTTCGGCCCATAGGCCTATATACATATATATCCTAATCCCATCTTTCCTGATGACGAAGAAAAGCGAGTTATTTTGTCCCATGAGCTTCACTTTCTCAATCATTCTCTCCCGGTTGCCATGGTTACATCTTCGCTCTCTGTTGTCATAACAACAAGTAGCGTGTTGCAGGTATAGGGAGAGGAAATAGGTATAGCAGAAGTATAGGGCAGAGTGTCTATGCGCGGTTTCCACGTAACGAGGAACCTGTAGGGGTGGTACCTGCCTGCGTGAGTCGCATTATATAGACCGTCAGGGTGGAAATATGGCTTAACTAATTCCACGTGGAATTCACAACGGGTCCATGTTAGCCTGCTATTTTTCCGCCAACCACAATTTCCAATTTATGTGCGAGTGGTTATGTGGTGACCTTAATAAAATTATGCATGCTGCTGTTGTTTTATTTATGTCACGGTTTCACTGCACCATGTTTGTAGTTTTTGTATTTTTTTTTCATTCTTCTTCTTGCCAGCTTTTTGGTCTACATTGCACCAAACGTGAGCGTGCTATTACTTTTGTTACGACCTAACCCAAATTGCTGACGAGTATAAACTCGAGATATTTAATTTTAAAAAAACACACTGGTGATGTTTGGATTCTAAACGAGGCTTTGTTGTTGCTTCAGTGTTTCAAAATTGGGAGCGAACAAAGGTAATCAATTGTGCTTTTTGATGATTGTTCAGTGAGCTTAAATGAAACTGTGGTGCTGAACTCTTGTTTTGTCTGACAGGACGATTTTTGAAAACAAGATGGCCGTCAAGAGGAAATGGTCTCCTTAAATGGCTACAAAATGTGGTTATGAAATACCTCGTGCCAAGGTCTCCACTTGTTGAATTAGATGTTTGGGGAGTGAAACGTTGTTTAGATGATTGTTCAGCGAGTTTAAATGAAACAAACGTTGTTGCTGAAATTCTGTTGTTTCTGACTACAATTTTTGAAAGCAAGATGGCCGTCAAGAAGCCATAGACTCCTTAAATGGCTTAAACTGTGGTTATGAACTTATGAAATACCTCGTGCCAAGGTCTCCACATGTTGAATTATTGTTTAGGGCAGTGAAACGTTGTTTAGATCGAATTTGAATGAAATAAACATTGTTGCTGAAATTCTGCTGTGTCTAACAGTACGATTTTTGAAAGCAAGATGGCCGTCAAGAAGACATAGTCTCCTTAAATGGCTTAAAATGTGGTTATGAAATGCCTCGTGCCAAGGTCTCCACTTGTTGAATTATATATTTGGGGCAGTGAGACGTTGTTTAGATGATTGTTCAGCGAGTTTAACTAAAACAAGCGTTGTTGCTGAAATTCTGCTGTGTCTATAACTACGATTTTTGAAAACAAGATGGCCGCCAAGAGGTCATAGCTGCTTAAATGCATGGCTAAACAACTTGGTTAGGAAACGCCTCGTGCCAAGGCATCCACTTGTTGAATTACATGTTTGGGATAGTGAAAAGTTTAATTGTTTCGATGATTGTTCAGCGAGTTTTAACTGTAATGTCGTTGCTGAAATTATCCTGCACGATTTTTAAAACGAAGATGGCCGCCAGGAAACATTGGTTGAATAGGTCTCCTTAAATGACTAAAAAGCTTGATTATGAAATGCCTCGTGTCAAGGTTTCCACTTGTTGAATTAGTGTCACGTTGTTCAAGTCCTGTTATAAGGCGTTTTTTCTATTTTAAGAATAAATAGGGGAACAAATTACTATATTATTACACGAAAATTTTGTTGCGCATACGAAATATCTCAAAGAGGTGATTAAGGTTGTCCCACGCACATACAACTAAATTAGTTTTAACGAGTTTTAGCATATTTATTATTTTGACATACAGGCTTTGAGGGTTAATACTCAATAAACTTAGTTTTCATAAAGGCCCTGCATGTTGTCGAGTTCATACATGCATTTTTGTTTCTTTTAATCTCCATGTTGTATATAAGCACACATGACATTGTACTGATAGTTTATTCAAATGTGATGATGGATAAACTGGTGTGATTTGTAGCACCTTATATTGTGTAAATAATGGGCAACAAACACAAACGTGATTTACAAGCTTTCTGTAGACGTCGTTTGTAGACTTTAGTAATTTATTCACTATTTGCTTTTATCAGACAAACGATTGGCAAATTAGTAAATCATAAGTAGTAAAACAGTAAATAATGACAATTATCGTGAGTGGTTTTCAACGTGTGGCTTACATTTTATGACTAACTATAAATTGAACTGCTATCAAAAACATATTTATTACTTGGAAACACTTTTTTTTTGTTGAACTTTGACAATTCTTCCAGAAATATATAAGCTATCTAATCAACTTATTTTGCAGTTACTTGACATTTAAATTTTAAATGCTCGTGATATTCCAGCGATGTCAATTTAGAATTGAAAGTACATATATTTTAGGTCTCCACGTCTCTATCATATCGCCTTCCTGTCAATCCTAACCGGGATTTAAGCATTACTTTTTTTAACTGACACTTAGATCAAACTTTAATGTAAATTATTTCCAATAAAAGCGAGATATTAGATACTACATGGTTTTTCCATCTTATATTGACGTCATTTCTAAATAGGCCTTCCTTCACTGAAATGTGTGCCGCACGTTTGGATGACTTAAAAAAAAAGGACGTAGGAAATTTGTCGTCGTAAAAATGTTACGTGAATATAATTCTGATCAAAAGTTGGGACAAACATTTTCGCTCATGAGAAAGTGGACATTTTGGGCATGTGGATATTCAGAAGGCATGCAGTTGATTCTGCCAGCAGGTGACAGCATGAGAATGCAAATTAACGGACATTTTTCAAACTTGTTTATTAATTTTTAAAAAAATCTACCATTTCAAAGTGAAAAACGAAAAAGTGATACCATTGCTGATTTATCAAGCTATTTTAACAATTTTTATTTTTATTTAATCTCTTTTTGTTTGGCTAAGATTGTGTTTTAAAATTTCACCCATAGGAAGTGATAGGGTTGTCAGTGTAACCAACAATGACTATTTTGCGGTGTCCCAGTGATCTAAAAAGGTATGTGCTGTATAAGAAAAAAAAAAATAACCGAGTTTGGACACAGCTGGTGCAAAATATGATCAATATGTCTGCCTTTCACATTGACAGAAACATCTTTGTCATTCCATGTGAACGACATATATTATTCATGACGCAATCTCATTGCACGTTATGTTTGAATCATGTAGCAGTGTTTGTGTATTTTCACTCTGCATGCGCTGCAAATGTCTACAGGTTAATTATAATTGTCAGAAAGTATATCAGGTTGCCTATATGCAGTATACGATATCTATAGATTTGCTTAGAACTTAGCTTAAACAGTGTATGAGTAATTGGCCTACCATTATTTTTGCTTCAATTAGGCAAACGAGGAGTTAGAGTATGCATGTCTTTTATGACTTTGCGCTGTTTGTGGATATTTTTTTGTTGCCCCGGTTCTTGAAAGCATTTAATGCATTAATTAATTAGGATGCATATCAACTAAATGAGCTAAGGGTCAATCAATAGGAGTGCTTTACTAATTTGATAAACACCAACTGAAACGTAAGGAGATTGCAAAAAATGTAGCACGTTTAACTTTTAAGTCTTTTGCAGGAAAGGAGTTTATTTTATTAGAAATGTAATATTGTGACCATTTGCACCAATTTAGATTTATCAATTGTAAGACGCACTTTTAACTCCATAGATATATCTCTAAAAACGGGGTGTGTCTTAAGCCATGCACATTCCAGACGTTAATACATGCCGGATACATGTATCCAGCGATTTGAAAACTTCGTTGTCTTATATATACGCGTCTGGATACTTGTGTTCAAGAATGTTGCACGTCCAAATCTATATTTTTCGTCAGCTGGATATTTTCTGTATATAGTGGAACCTCGGTTTACGAGCGTCTCTGTCTACGAACAAATCGGTCTACGAACACCATTTGTTGTTTCGCTTCACGAGTACATTTCTCTGGACCACCATTCAAAGGTCCGAGTTTCTGCAATTGTATTACTAGTTCCAGCAAAACATCTTTGTTACAGTTAAGTTTTACTAAATACAGGAAACATCAAAAATATGTTATCATTTCCAAAGATTTAAATTAAAATCGATATTCGTTTCAAGGCAAGCGTTCGTCATCTTGTTTTATCCACAACAATTGCGGTTACTTTGAATGACAATCCATCGATGACGTCGATTTGAGACTTAAATCATAATTAACAATGTTTGTTAAAGTAAATTTCTTAAACAGAATCTGCAAATGAACTTTATTCACAGCAACGTCAGCATGACGACACCACGTGGGTGTCTTTTATTTCTTATAATGTTGGAAATCATGGATTATGTATTAAACTTCTTTTCTAAAATTACTGTTACATTTATTTCCTTTCTGTATTATTTCCACACATAAAGCCATAACATGTTAAAAAAAAAATTTCTAGGACAAAGAACGCATTATTCGGATTTTTATTAATTGCAATGAGAAAAATTGATTCGGATCACGAACCTTTAAAGGAACGGATTAAGTTCGTAAACCGAGGTTCAACTGCATGTATATTTCTAAATATTATATCTGAAAGTTCCTTCCTCATGTGTACATTGTATGCATTTAGTGTGTTTTATTATTTTTGGTATTTTTGTTAGTAAATTGAGAAGATAAATTATAAATGATATTTTAAAAACAATTATTTCTTCTTAGATGCAAAGCTTTTTATCTGTACATCATAGAATTGATGAAATAGCATCTTATATGTTTTTAGTACTTATAAAAATGTTCCTGGAATCGGTATACAAGCTTTTCCTTTTCTACAATTTTCTCTAGGGAAACGAGGAAACGTTCACGTGGAGGTAATCTTAGTATAACAAAACATAACCTGCATAATTTAAGGCCATCGAAAACCAATTTTTTTATCGCATATCAGCGGATCACAAACCATCAATAACTGACCCAGATATTTCCAAGGGTATCACCTATGTACGTTGTAGAGATATAGACATCCCAGATTGGTGCTTTTTTTTGTTGTTGTGGTTGTTGTCATGTATTGTGACTTTAGCTGAGTTTTGACACCGATTGTCAAAGGGAAATGAGCCGTAGCAGGCTACCGATTTTGTTTTTTTGCGTTTGCCAACTCATGCACACGGTCTCTTCAGATTACACGTGCCCGAGAGTCATTGCTTTGCAGGAAAGGGTTAAACGCCATTTTTGCTTACTCAAAATGTGCGCCTGTTTGTGTTTACGGAGATGGAGATATGAGACCCATATCGTACACGGCAAAGATTGCAGATTATCGGGAAACAAGTGCATTAAAATTCTCCTCCTCCTTTGCTGCTTTTGTTTCCTATTCAATTGCGGCAGTTAAGATAAGTGCACCGCGCTCCAGAGAATGACCAAAACTGGAAAAGGGCCATAAGCTCACTTGCCTCAAAACTGTTTTATTTATACACAATGGTCTTTTTATACAGTTCTCGTTCAATTCTTGTACCGATTTCTAAGCCCGTTTTTCCCATTTATTATGCATGCTTATCTTTACTGCTGCTCTGTTGAAATGTTCAATAATGATGTCAAAACAGCACAAAGATCCACGAGTGTGTATTCTAGGAAAAAAAAGCACTCGTTGGATCAGTCAAGAAGTTCGTCATGCTGTAATTATTTCTATCAAATATATACAGGGTGGACAAATAAAATGTAAGCCAACTTTATAAAAATCGTAAAAAGGTTATTTGTTAATGGAATTTAATGAAAATTTGTACAAAAATTGTTTTTCTCTTTTCTTTTGAATTGCCCTCGTTTACGTTCTTTTTTAATGACGTAATCATTCGAATTTGTCTTTCAAAATGGCGTTCACTGAAGAAGAACGTGTATACAGGGTGGGCCAATAAAAAGTAAGCCAACTTTATAAAAATCGTAAAAAGGTTATTTGTTAATGGATTTAATGAAAATTTGTACAAAAATTGTTTTTCTCTTTTCTTTTGAATTGCTCTCGTTACGTTCGTTTTTAATGACGTAATCTTTCGAATTTGTCTTTCAAAATGGCGTTCACTGAAGAAGAAAGAACCACGTTGTTTTTCGTGTAAAACAAATAATTGCAACGCTAGGCAAGTTTTGAAACATGTTTCCGGAGAAAGGTGCTAACTTTGAACACAAATTGAAATAGGGATTTTTTTTTGGTATCCTGTTTAAGTACACATGTACAAATTTTCAATAAATTCCATTTACAAATAACCATTTTATGATTTTTTAAAGTTGGCTTACTTTTTATTGGCTCACCCTGTATATTGTGCAAAACAGGAAGCCTAAGCGTTTTTTACTTATATGATACTAGAGGGTTTACCTACTTGTACAATTTTTTTAAATTTTTATTGTTAACGGCTCTGTTTAGTTGTACATAACTAGTACAGAATATTTCAAAACACCCACTGCATTGATCATCATCAATCATGGCTAACCTCATTTGGGCGAAATTATGACACAAGTGGCGCTGATTTTGTCTTCTGGAGCAGTAGACAAAATATTTATTTGCGCCACCAATGCTTTTTGTAACTTGGTTGTTTGTGTAAATCTTGCCCTGAAACACTAAAACAAAATTTAAAGCTCTCCAAAGTCACATGTTATTGTGTCAAATTTTGAAGTATAACGAGTTAACGATTGGTATTAAACAGCTGTAAAAAACGGTCTGGTTGAACTCAAATTGCCGACCTTCAATATAGAAGCAAGGTGAAAAATCTGCAGTTTTTAAGAGTATCACCATGGCAACCGTTGACGTCTTTAACTCGTAGTTCTGCATCATGATCATAAGGGATCATTTATGGAATTTGGCTGGCACTATATTTGATTATATTGGAATTTGGATTGCATATCCATTTATGTATTCAAGGTTTAGAAAATATTTTGTCACTAAATTCCGAATATATTACCATCAAATCATTGAAATGGCATTTCTGATTTCGACCCACCAGCAGTTTGCTCCGGTTTGATCTTTTCCTGGATGGGCGTATTTTCTTCAAGGAAATCAGGAAATTAAATTGCGTTGGCAAGTAGCAATTGTATTGTTTGCAAATGTGCGAAGTTGTGCTTTTTGTGACTAGACCGAGCTGAGAATTTTAATTTTTTGTACAGGCTGTCTTGAAACAAATATACATGTTTAGGTGGATTGGATCAAGGGGAAAGTCATTGGGCATTTTTTGTAATCCATTTTTCCTTAATATTGATTGAACATTTGCGAAAAGCATGATTTATCAGCACAAACATTAAATTTATCAAACGCTGTAAATGTTTTAACACTACTTTTTCTCACTCGTTAATTTGCCATATACATAATATCTGAAAAGTTTGATAGTTATGATGGTGATTGACGTTGTTTAATATTGCTAAAATATTATTCATCAACATGATTCTCTCTGTATAAAATACAGAGTAACCATCCTGCCAAATTATGCTATTTAATAATCGAGATCAGAATTAATGAGTTATAATGAACAATCGAAGAGACCAAATGTTTCTTTATTAATTTGGTTTATCATAAATAGTTCTTAGCATTTTTCATTTTTACGTCCACGTACAAATCTGAAGTTATTACTAAGTCTCGACTAACAATTCATTTGCAATGATTGATAATTGTACAGGTGGTTTTAATTTTTTTTTACTGAAAATTTGAATATTCCAGTTGATGACATCTGGATTTCACAATGCTCTTACAAATTTGTTAAATGAGTCATGTGTCATTGAGGTCATTTAAACATTGTAACCTTATTTCAAGCAGAACAGCAAATTAATATTTCTAGCATAACCATTGTCTTGAATATTATGAAAAAAAAATGTCCCCTTATGAGGTTTGTTTTGCCGGAAGAGTGTCATTAGTTTTGATGTCTCTCAATATAATCATTTTCTGCGAATCTACCCCCATTCGTCATTATTCTAATGAGACAATTAAGAGTCTGGAATACATTATGGAAAGTGGTGTTAATGATTTAAAAGGCAGCTAAGTTTTGAAAAATTTAAACTTTTGGAAAACACTTAACAATGAATTTTAATTTAATCGTCAGGATAATTGAATATAATCGCTCTAAAATGCTGTATAACGGAAAGGCATTGGTAAATAGTGTTTGAATAGTCTTTTAAGTCCTTGGATAGTCTAGATGGATCCTTTTGTTCTTGGTATAGCCTGCAAATTTGGTTTACTGTATGTTGTATATGTTTTTGGGCTCTAATGTACTGTACAGGGCTTAAACTTGATTACTGCATGTAACGTGTAGGCGAGACCTAGTCTACTTTTGCTGAGCTCATAGTTGTAATCTGCAAATTACCTTCAATAATACAACATCGCCTCATGATCTTCTGATCTTATTTCCATGTATCATTCACAACCGGCTGGCCATTTTGAAACTTGCACTGTGAGTTGTATGGAAGCATACGGAAAAAAAGCTGAATAAATATTATTTTTTTCTAAAAATGATAAATGTGTCGTGACATCCGGATGGCATTGAGCAAATATAGAATGTAAATATAATTTGAAATAAGCGGTGGGTTTTATCGGTTCAAAATATCGCCACACCTACGCACAATGTTTTTTAACCCCAAAACATGAGGTTCCTTACGGTAATATGGCGTGTTTCATTTCATTTCATTTCATTTCAATACCCTGCGATCAGCATAGGAATGCCATGTGGCAGGGGGGCATGCCCAGACTACAACAATACACACCGTAGCAAA
>JAQGBW010005412.1:0-12061 GCA_034698625.1 Julus scanicus
AAATTTAACTTCATCGAAGCACATTTTTTGTCAACTTTAACGAATACTTTTTTTTACAAAATTATGAAATTTAACTTAATCGAAGCACATTTTTTGTCAACTTTTACGAATACAATTTTTTAAAAAATTATGAAATTTAACTTAATCGAAGCACATTTTTTTTGTAAACTTTTAGGGTAAGAACGTCCGTGGAATAATCATCGTGAATCCGAACAATCCGTGCGGCGACGTTTACTCCTCTAAGGTCATGACCTCCGTCTTGAAAGTTTGCAAAAGGTGGTATGTCGCGAATGAGGGACGGAATCCGAATATCCGACAGTTATCGCTAACTTTACCGTTAACGTTAACAGATATTCCATTCACGTTATCGTGGACGAGATTTCGGCGCTCACCGTCTTCGACGAGGGCGTCGTTTTCGAAAGCTGCGTCAGTTATCCGCAAATTCCGGATCCGCAAAGGACCCACGTCATTTGGTCGCTCTCGAAGGTAATATATAAGCGGGTTCGATGTTAGTTCCGGGCAATCGTCGAAAATTTCAAAGATCAAAATTTGCGCAAGTTTTGATAAAAATTCCATCGTTAATTTCTAGGATTTTTCGTTCGACGGATCCAGAATATCCGTAGTTTACACCCGGAGCGAAAAAGTGGCCACGAGTTTGGTGAAGTTGAGTTTTTTTTTCATGTCTCCGACGTTCCAGCAGTTCGTGTGCAAGCGTCTGATCCAGGACGAAAGTAAGGAAAACCTCGTACGGATCCAAAACCCCGGAACCGGAAACTAAATGTTTTTTTTTTAAGAATGGTGCGACGACATCTACTTCCCGACACTGTCCGAGCGGCTGAAAAAAGCCTACGGATTTGTCGCGGAAAGACTCACGCGTTCCGGTGTCAAAGTGCGTCCCGCTTGCAGCGGATTCGTGGTCATGGCTTATTTCGGAGACGTAAGTTTTTCATACGAATATCCGATGAAGCGTGTTTCGTTCCGATGTCTCATCCGTTTTCTCGTAGATCTTGAAGGAACGAAGTTTCGACGAAGAAACGGCGATGTTCCGATGCGTTTTGGATGCCGGAGTTTTGTTAACTCCGTGCCGACTCATGCACTGCTCTCAACCGGGGTGGTTCCGCATCGTTTTCGCCCTGCCGGAACCGGTTCTTCGTTTAGGTGAACTGTTTTATCGTAACTGCACTTCACTCTGCGCTCGGCTATAATCTACTCTGCACTGCTCTACTCTACACTTTGTGTGCGTAGTGAAGTGTAGGCTACATCGAGCAACTGTAGCCTAAAATGTACCACTCTGTAATTCACTCACTACACTGCACTTCACAACGCTAAACTACAACATTTCCCCACTATGTTACTCTTACACTGCACTGCACTGCACTACACTTCACTTCTCTACTCTACACTTCACTTCTCTACTCTACACAACACAACTGTACTCAATGATTCACCACTCTTCATTGCAACACTTTTCCGCACTACACAACTCTACACTACACATCTCTACTTAACTCTGCACTACACATCTCTACTTAACTCTGCACTACACATCTCTACTTAACTCTACACTACACATCTCTACTTAACTCTACACTACACATCTCTACTTAACTCTACTCCACAACTACTTCACACTACACAACTCTACTCCACACTACACATCTTCACTCCACATTACACATATCTACTCTACTCCGCACTACACATCTCCATGCTACACAACTCTACACTACACTTTACTTCTCTACACAACACAACTGTACTCTACGATTCACCACTCTTCATTGCAACACTTCTCCGCACTACACATCTCTACTCCACACTACACTACGCTACACATCTCTACTCTGCTCCGCACTACACATCTCCACGCTACACAACTCTACACTACGCTACACTTCACTTCTCTACACAACACAACTGTACTCTACGATTCACCACTCTTCATTGCAACACTTCTCCGCACTACACAACTCTACACTGCACATCTCTACTTAACTCGACTCCACAACTACTCCACACTACACATCTCCACTCCACATTACACATCTCTACTCTACTCCGCACTACACATCTCCACGCTTCGATTCACCAATTCACTAATATACAACCTCCCACTACATTACTCTACAGTTCACTTCTCTAGACTTCACTACATTACACTTCCCACTACGCTACGCCTCAACGCTCAACTTCACTACACCATTCTAATTTACATTATGCCACTCTACACTGCACTACTTATACAGTGGTCCAATTGGGTTTGGTATGGTCCCTTGAACCCCATTCAAACAATTCAACTTTTTTGTAAAACTCCTTCCTTAACGAATCGTTACTGAAATAATGTTTATCGTTTGATTTTAGCAATGGACAGGATCGATTTGGCCATCGCAAACTACCGGATTTCAAACCTTGCCGTCGCGGAACAAAAATCCGAGGAAAACGTTTTGAAAACATAAGTATTCGAAATCTGTTATTTTAAATTTTATTACAAATTTACATTTCGATTTATACAAACGATTAAAGTTTTAACGGACGATTATTTGGCAATGTTTGATAATTGGTCTCTTATTTTTCCCAATCCGTCTAAAACCGCATCCATGGCTTCTCGGCCCAATTCCACGTTCACTTTTCGTTCGTTACCCGGCTTTCCGAAGGTCCTCGGTGGATCCGATATCTGAAAAATTCGTACGTATTTTAACCTTTAACCTTTACGTTTAACACCGATTAAAGTTACCTGTAGCTGCAATAGACACGTCGGAACCGACATTCGGGATACGGAATCGGATGCGACTTTAACGTCCACTCGCCAGTTGAAATCCTTGAGTTGCGGCATTAGACCTTTGGAAACGGACCGTTAGTGCGGCTACGGTTTAGGCCCTAAACGGTTAACGAGGTACGTACCGGATTCCACGGAATTTACGGATCCGCTTCTGGTTTCAATGATCGCATTTGCGATTAGTTCGGCCGCTGCTTTCGGAAAAGTTTCTAAGAATAAGAAATTTAGGAAAATTAACAGAAATTTACAGAAAATTTGCTACAAAAGTGATTTTTTTGTTTTATCGATAGCCGAAAAAATCCGGGTTTTCACCTGGAAATTGCGATCGGAGTTTTTCCGGATTGTTGAACTTCGACAAGGAGTTTAAGTTCGACAAAACCTGAAATTTACGAGGAATTTTAAGTTGAATATTCCGTAAATACGTATTGCAAATTATCGAATTTCTTACCAGTTTCGCATTTTGACGGTCCGTTAACAGTAAATCTCTAACGATGGAAATATCGGATTCTTCGATTGTGGATTGTTGAGAGATTTTGCAGATCCGATTCAAATCGGACTCGGATTCGACCTGGAAATTAGTGAGAAATCTGGAGTATTAACAGAATTTTGGAGAGTTTTAAATTGTTGTAAATATTATAAAAGAATAACAAAATTTAAAGTTTTTGAGAGAAATTTCAGAGAAATTTGTGAAAAAATGAAAAATGAAAGAAAAACTCGAAATTTGTTCTTGAAAAAAATCACAATTTTAGTAAAATTTGGCTTCCAATTATTTCATATAAAAAAAAATATATATTGACCGGTCACGAAACCGATTTCACCTAAGCTGAAATCCGATTTCAGCTAGAATTAAATCCATTTCGTGACTGCAGTTAATTAACTACAAAATGCGAGTTTATCACGGGTACCTCATGTATCCTATTAGAAATATTAATTAAAACTACATTATTTACTACAGAAATATTAGAATTTAATAAAAAATATTCAAAATTATAGCCTATTTTAGTGCATTTTTCCCACTTTAAATCCATCTAAAATCTATTGTTCATCAAGGAGTTATCCCGTTATCAATGTCTATGAACTTAGCATTCATAACGTAGGTTTTTTTATTACTTTTGTCTCTTGAAATGCAGGTGAAATTTCACCTTTTCTTCAACCCCTCCTCCTCCCCATCAACCCCTCAAAAAGGTCAAACACCCCAAATACCTTCACTTCAACACAGGGTCATTTGAAAAAACGGACTAATTGGCGGTTAACCCTTGTTTAAACGCCGGTTAACCTTTACGATTACCTGCAACAAGGTTAACAGTCCACCGTAGTTCATTTTCAAATCCAAAAACCAGATCAAAACGACCAAATACGAATGAAAATTAAAATTCAACAATATTTCATCGCGATCGATAAAATGCTGGCAGGTGGCGCTGATAACATGTTATCTTTTAAATTATAGCTCGACAACCCGCTTAGAGGCTCGGCACGTGATTGAAAATAGCAATCGGAACCTCGAATGAGGCTAGTCACGTGACACAAGCTTATAAATAGAGGTGTCGCAGGCGGGAATCCGCATTTGACGTTCGTTTACGTAACATTACTGTTGCTCTGCATCTGTCAGAAAAATAATCAAACAAAAGATGCCGTCGACGAGATCGAAAGCTAGGTGAGTTAATGTTGTTTTTGTGTATTAATAATGGAGTAAAAGCACGCGGAATGTGATATTTGGGTTAGGGCTTTGAAGGGAATTCGAAAATGCCGAATGAGTGAAAGGCGGGAAATGTCAACTATCGGTAAAACCCCCGAAAAAAAGCGCTTTTCGAGACGCTCGACTCGTAAACTTGACCCGAGTCAACGTTTCGCGCAAGTTTCGTCACAAAACGTTTGTTTTTCTAAGATTTTTAAGTGTTTTTCATTCATTTCAAAATGGAGCCTTTTGTTCTCGAATAACCGGATCGAAGCGTTGCTCGCGCGCGCGTTCCATCCGCTTTCTCCCCCTTCCCCACCTGTATTCGAAATAATAAACTCAGCTAACGGCTCGCTCTTAAAATGGCGGGCAAAATGGAACACGATTTTTTTGATTTTATGACAATTTTCAATGCTTTTTATAAAATTTGTAAATTAAAAACGTGGAAATTTATAGTGTTCAAGTGGGGGTGAATAACTGGGGTTTGTTATTATGTTCACGAGGTTAACGTGGTGCTTTTGTTTGAATCGTAGCTATGATAAAGTGATAAAAACAAAGTCTATAAAACCAAAATATGTGGTTTTTTTAAGATTTGAATTAAATTTTACTAAAAATACGTAAATTAATAAGCGATAAATTTAGGTGCTAAAGCAAATATGAAGTTTCGTTAATCTATTTACAAGTTTTGTGCGCTTTTATTTTATTCGAAGCTGTATTAGAAAGATCAAGAAGTAGTCTAGGAAAAGTTAAAATAAGTGCATTTTCAAAATTTCATTCAATTTTAGTAAAATTACAAAAATAAATGTCGTAAAGTTATATTTTTAAAAAGCAGATGTGGCCCTAACTTAAAGGTTCGTTATTACAAGTTTCCAATGTCTTTGTTTAATTTAGTAGTTTGATAGGAAGCATATAATAATGAAAGTAAAGTTGGATGAAATACTACGATTTTTTATCTTATTTGTAATAAATCTCTTGCCAGACAACACAACCTCGCGAGTAGCCAAGTTTCCTTATGTACTGATGATTTTGATAAAAAAAACTTTTCGTTAAAACTTGTTTGTTTATCTTTGTAGCGCTGAAGTAGCTGAACAAGTGGAATCTGCTTTGGCAGAGGAAACAAAAAAAGAAGAGGAAGAAGTTGTGGAGAAGGCAAAAACAGAGGTGAAGTCTTAAATATACTTATAAAGGGCCTAACAGTTTCAATATACACCCAAGTCCTAAACACATTTCCACTTCTGTCTTTATGCCGTAAAACAGTTTCAATATGCCATCTATATAATAAGCTTAAAACGTTTCATATATGATATTTCAAAATGTTGTAAACTTGAGTTTCATAAACTATTTCAACTACATGACACGATTGAGACACTTAAAAAACTTAATTTAAACTATTTTGCATTTAAATAATAGGAAACAAAGGATGAAGCCTTAAATAAGTCAAAGGACGAGGAGAAAACCGACGCTAAAGACAGCGCCGAAGAAGACAAGGACGAGAGCGAGAAAGAAAATGATGAAAACGACGGTAAGCAAAATTGACGACGAGGTTTTAAGGATTTTAGTAAGTTTATGTGATTTCTAATCGTGTTAATTTTTACGATAGCAGCTCCACCAAAGGACGCCACCGACGAGAAGGATTGTCCGGAGAAGAAGGTAGTCGAAAAGCGCCCCAGCGAAAGCGAGGACGCAGACTCCAAGGAGGAGACGCCGTGCCCCGAGAAAAAGGCCAAATTAGACGATGGCGTAACCGAGGTCTCAGAGGAGAGTGCCAAGGAGTGCGCGGTGGAAAACTAAAAACACAAAAATAAGATGTTGTTAATGGAAACCCATCTCTGCTTTTACCCTGCCGTTCACTGGATGTAAACATGTTTCTTGTCATATCATCATCACCATCATCATTGTCGTGTAGCTAAAACTGCTTTCGTAACCACTTTCGTGGTGCAAAAACGTTTGACGTCAAACTCGACGAAACCATTTTTCATCTCAAATTCATCAAAGACTTAGAAACATTTTCTCGTCGACTATGGAAGACGTAAATGTATTCTCTCGTCGCCCTCGACAAAAATCACTCATCACATTTTTCAAAGACGTAGAAACGTTTTTTGTAGCTATTTCAGACTTAATGTTTTTGGTGACCGTCAAAGACTTAGAAACATTTCTCGTTAACCATCAAAGGTACAAAAACATTTTGTAGCTTTTCAAGACGTAAAATCATTCACATGTTTGTCATCACTCATCGCATTCATTCAAGTACGTAAAAACTTTACGCCAACTTTCAAGACGTTGGAAAGGCCTGTTTTCATCATATTTCAAAAACATTTACATTACCCATCAAAACATAAGAATGTTTCTCAACACTTGAAATGTTACGTAAAAAAAACGTTTCTGCGTCTAAAAAGGGTAAAAAGCAGAGGTGCGTACCGCAAATAACGCTACTCCGGGCTGATTTGGCCATTATTTAAAATAGAAAAAAAAAAAAGACCAGTATGGCGGACCGAGGGTCCTAGCCGAATTTCGGCTCGTTGAGGCCCTTAGATTTTATTTCTTAAATACCGGTTTCTTCCCCCAAAGGGTCCTTTCAAACCGAAATTCGGTGGGGGCAAAATCCCTCGATAAACTTAATCGAGAAGTTTTCTCGTTATCTCGGACGTTTCCCATCTTCGTTAACTTTAACGTTAGATCTTATTTGTTTTTTCAAATCCCCAGTTATGTTTTCTTATTATTTTTCCAAAATAAGCAGTATTTCATAAAAACAACCACTCGTTCTTCTCGTTGGTGTTTTTCGTATTTTTGTTGCCTCGTCAAATAAAAACGTCGCAATTCAACGTTCATTTTTCACACATTTTTAGTTTTTTTTTTTTTGTTTGCTGACTTTTTAATTTTCCGTTTTTAGCTGTTTTTCCACCTAAAATTTAAAACTTAATTTTCATTTATTTTAGATTAGGAAATGTTTAAATTTTGGTAAACTTAGATCCTTAAGTTTGTATATTTGCATAAATTTCAGATTCTTAAGTGTCAAGATTTTCAGAAATTTTAGATAACAGTCCAATTTTGGTAAATTTTAGATTCATAAAAGTGTGAATTTTCATAAATTTTAGATCTTTAAAGGTTTGTAAGTTTTCATAAAGTTCAGATTCTGAAATGTCTAGATTTTTGTAAATTTTAGATTAGAAAAGTCGTTTAATGTTGGTAAATATTTGATCCTTAAAGGTTTGTATTTTTAATAAATTTAAGAATCTGAAAGAATAAAAAGTTCAATTTCGGTGAAAAAAGTTTGTAAATTTGCATAATTTTCAGATTCTTAATGTCTAGATTTTCATAAATTCTGAAGTAAAATAGTTGTTCAATGTTGGTAAACTTTAGTGTATTAAATGTTTAAATTTCGGTAAATTTTAAATTCTTTAAGATTTGTAAATTTTTTAAAATTAAGTTCTTAAATGTCTAGATTTTCCGAAATTTTTGATAAGAAAGTCGTTCAGTGTTGGCAAATATTTGATCCTTAAAGATTTGTATTTTCCATAAATTTAAGAATCTGAAAGATTAAAAAGTTCAATTCTGGTAAATTTAGATTACTGAAAGTTAGTAAATTTTCATAAATTTTAGATTAAAAAGTTGTTCATTGATGGTAAAATATCAATTCTTAATGGTTGTAAATTTCCATAAATATAGGATTATAATTCGATAAAAATATGCTGATTTTTGATTCGGGGTTCTCTAGTTATGTTGATAAAGTTCACTGAATTCAAAATTTTCCATAAATTTTTAGAAAGTTTACAGATTTTATGAATTTTAAAAATCGCGCTTTTATTCGGCACGTGAAATTCAGATTTAAAGACGCTTGATTTCGGCAATCTCATTTCTTGCTCGCTTCACCTAAATAAATAAAGAGGCTATCGAACGAGAATTTAACATTGCCGAACGAACTCGCAATCACCTGTTCCATTTTCCCACAATGCATCGTAAACATGGCGAATTCCAAACCCAACTGTTTGATCGTTCTGACAAGTTCCAAAGAAGGCGAGTAAATTTCGCTTTTTCATGGTTAAAATCTGTAAAAATACATCTTTAACTGAACGATTATGTTTAATCGAGTGTTGGTGACGCGTTTTTTCTTACAGGCGTGTCATGTCAGTCTTTTATTCAGACGTTTACGTCGGCTCAAGTTGCCTTCAATGTGCAGATTGGAACGCCGGCGGTAATTCGAATTCCTACGTTCCATTTCGTGTTCCATTTATTGCTTACAAAAATAGTCTTTGAAGGGACCACATGTGTAAAGATTTCTGTATATTTTTTAGGGGAAATATCCCGAATTCGTGAATCAACAGGATGAACAAAGCCATCGTTGGCTCAGTGATTTTCGTGCTAAGTCCTTCTCTAATCCAATCAGTCTTCAGGCTGTCGATGGTAATTAACCATGCTTTGGGGCATTGAGGGTAACTTTAATTGCGCCAATTATCACCAGAACTCTAGTTAAGGCCCTAATCAATTGTTGAAATTTAAATTTCAGCAAATAGATATTCATGTCTGATAATACCGCACTCACCCGGAGCTGCCCTTGATCTTTCTCAAGATCCACATCTAGCGCTAGTGTTAGGGCACTTCATCAGAGAAAAAAGTAAGTTTATATCTGGTTTGGGGCCTTCGCACAAACTTATCAATGGGCTTTTTGGAATGTCTTAAGCTCAAATAATCTTTAAAGGAACTTAACGGTCATTTAAAGGACTATATAACCTTAACTGTCTTCAAAGGACCTTAAAGGATCTCATGTTCAATACCTCCATTTTTACCTAAAGACCTTTGACCGAGGTCAGATAATCTTTAAAGGATTTTAAAGAACCTTAACGAACTTTAAAATACCTTAACGAAATTTAAAGGACCTTAGTGGACTTTAAAGACACTTGAACGAGCTCAGATAATGGTTACTGAGGATTGTTTTTTTTAAATGATTTTCGTTTTCATTTAGCCAATCAAGATTACATTTATTCAATAAGATGTTATATCGATTAACCAATTGTTATAACGGATAATGTTTAACTGACATTAAAGTTAACGGTCTTTGATTACAGAACCGATTTGCGCAATCGGAATGGGAGTTGCAGCTCTTTTCTGCGTTAACGGGGACGAAACTAACGGCTGGGAATTCAAAAACTATTCAATGACTTCGGTAATATTTTTAATAATTTTTCATAGTTAACAGACCGTTAACGACTGATGCGTGTTTTTGTTGTTTCAGTCGTCTGTTTTTGAGTTGGCGAGATTGCCTAATTTTAACGAACTAACGGTCGTTCCTGAAGACATTCTTAAAGACAGAGGTGCGGCGTTTGCGGGTACGTTAAAATTTAATCGCCCGTTAACTTTATTAAAAGATTTTCGTCCTGTAATAAACACATTTGTACAGCTAGCGAACCCGATGCAGTTCACGTCGTTATAGACAGGCACTTGATCACCGGTCAAAACGAACCTTCAACTATAACGGCCGTTCAAAACCTAATCTTGATGTGCAACCAAAAGTAAGATAATACCCGATTAAGTCCCCACACTCTGATTTCCGAAGACCAAGAGTTTTTAATCGATGATTTTTATTTCAGACATGGAAAATCCATCGTTAAACAATCGTGAAATTGCTTAATCGCTAACCGGTAAGTTAATTATCAACTAAATCACAGGTTAACTATTCACGTTAAGAGTTAACGTTCGAAAATTATATTTTTTTTATTTACCGCCGGTGTTGTGCGGACATTGGTTAATCTACATCTCGTCGCTAACTTACGATTAGTGCGTTACGGGAGTCCTCGTTAACTATTCAACTAAGGAACCTGCTTTAGTTAACGGTGCATTAACCAAAGAAAAAAACACCAAACTCTATTTAACTAATCGGACTTTCCCAATTCAATATGGCGTCTAAGAGCAATTCGTAGATAAACCCTTTTCACATACTTTGGCCCAATTCAATATGGCGTCGAAACGGTTCATAAATTGCCACATTGCTCACAAATTCAAAATGTCTGCCTATTTATTGATCGTGTTCTTTTATCTCCCAATTCAAAATGGAGTTTCTGTGGCTATTGTCAGCCCAATTCAAAATGGCGTTCAAACGCTATTTTTCCCATTTCAAAATGTCAATTCTGTAGCTAAAATGGCGCTCAAACGCGGCTTTTTTACCTTTTCAAAATGGCGCTCAAACGCTATTTTATCCCGTTTCAAAATGGCGACTCGCTATTGCCAACCCAATTCAAGATGGCGCTCAAATGCTGTTTTCAAAATGTGGGCTATGCTATTGTCAACGTCAGGTGTCAGCACGTACCACTCGCACGTCATCATATAGGGCAAAGTACACGTGGGAAAGCCCACATTGACCGTATTAAAAGGGGGGAATTTTTTTTGTCAGTTATTTCCTTAAAATACGTGGAAGATCGGGATTAGTTTTCCGTTTCACCTTAATCCACGATTGCTGACCCACTTCGGGACAATTTTAAACTTTTTTCACCTTTTAATTTAGGCCTTAAAGCAGTCGTTTAAAACAAAAAGATATCAACTCATCATTACTCATGGACTAAAGACATCAGCGCACGAACGAGGATTAATCAAACGCTAGATTTATAATCGTTATCAAACGTATTTTTCAAAGGTTAGTTAACTATCATTTCCTGTTATTATAGATAATTAGATGATACTTTTAGACTACTGTTGACACACTGGGTGACATCATAGTCGCACTTTTAGTCGCTAATTTACGATATTGTCGACATGGACGTGTCTCGGAAATTTCAACAATTTTTGTTGAAATTTCATGTTTTTTTCTCCCAAAAACATATGGACACGTTTCTGGGAATTTAAAGTGTTTCTTGTAATTGTATTAATACTTATAAATACAGTGTGAACTGTTCACATTATATATACTGAACGTTGTGTGTTTGTGTTGAAATGTTTCAGGATAAAGATAGAAATAAAATATAAATCTAATATGATTTTTGTATTTTTAACAACATTTTTAGCACAATTTGTAGTTGAGTATTTGAGTTAAAATTAGTTTAATATTCGTTATAGATTACAATTAATATGAAATTATACTTTTATTTCATGTTTATCTAGTGTGGTGTTCAACTCGATCGCTGTCGTTCAAACTGTCAAATATTTGGGAGTTTATATTACCAAAAACCTTTCTTGGAATCCCCATTTCACAAAAATTGTTACCAACGCCTTAGATTCATTCGAGAATGTGCGGAAAATGTAGCGGACACTGTCTCCGCAACTCTGGTTCGCCCCATGTTGGAATATTGTGCCCTGTTTGGAACCCTCGCAGGATGGTTTGTATTCAGGATATAGAGATGGCCCGGCATAAGGCAGCCAGATTTGTTAAGGGCAGTTATCCCCATTCCGTGAGTGTGACAGAAATGCTCCACTCTCTAAATTGGGACACGAAGAAGTCCAGACGCGGAAAGTTATCTACGGGGTTATTCAAACGTTTTAATCTTTCTCTTAATTCATATATAAACGCCTAACGAGCACTTCAAGAATAGACATAGTCACTCGAATCCAGGGTTCCCCCAGACCTGGAAAACCTGGAATAGTCAGGGAAGTTGGAAAGAACCTGGAAAAGTCAGGGAAAATGT
>JAQGBW010005413.1:0-12060 GCA_034698625.1 Julus scanicus
AAGTACTTTTAACGCGTTTACATGGCTGACTCAATTGAAGCAAAGTACTTTTAAGTGCTCATGTAAACGCAGTACATGGCAATTAATGCACAGGGTCAAAAAAATCATTACATAATGTTTAATCGCCTGTTAGGTCATTTTATTTAACAATGGCTCCCAAACTAAGTGAGATGTCAATTTTAAAGAGGGGAAAGTGATTCAGTCACAAGATAGTGGCAGTTCATATATGGATACAACAAAAAGAGACACGAAAGGTCTTAAACAAGCCCACCATACAAACTGTGAGGGAGAAACCACAGGTTGTGACATGTACCTTAAAAATTCCAATTGAGTCTGCAGAGCCCTTGCTTCAACATCAGGGAAGATTGTCACACCACAAACTTTCAGAAATGCGCATATTATGATGCTCAATTCTGAACAATGGCCAAGAACAAAAAAAGACAAAAAAAAATAGGAAAAAACGTCTCAAGTCTGCCAAGAATTATATGGAAAAAAGACAAAAAAAAATAGGAAAAAACGTCTCAAGTCTGCCAAGAATTATATGGCAGACTGAATGGCTGAAGGCTTGTGACTGAATCACATTGTAAATCTGGAGAAATTTAATGTTTACAGTTGAAATTAAGTTTGCAGTTTTCAAAACATGTAGTGTAATTACTGTATGGAGAAGGAAAGGGACTGCATTGGACAAGCAAAACATAATCATGACAGAGAAACAAGGAGGTGTCAGTGTCATGGTTTGGGGCTGCATGGGATACATTGACGTTGGAAACCTTCATTTTTTATTTACGGATGTGATGCACGTTAAATTGATGAAAAGTGCAAGGAATTTTGGGGTGGAGGAGTTGTTTATAGACCAGTAGTAAACGATCCCCAGCTTACAGGTGGGATTACCATAGAGCGATTCTTGTACAACACATGCACTCTGGCAGTTGAAAAACCTAGCTATACCACAATTCCCAGACCTTTACCCCAAAGAGATTCTATGGCATTAATTAGACCAAAAAATTAGAAAACGCTCAATTACAGGAAAAGAATGTCTGAAGATGATACTGCAGGAAGAGTGGAGCAGATTATCCCACGACATCGTGCATATAATTTAGTGAAATGTACGCCTAGATGCTTAGTAGTTATTAAAGACAATGTTTTTCATACAAAACATTAATTTGCTACTGCCATTCAAAAAATTGATGTTATTGTATTTTCGTCTTACTGTTCTCAAACATTTTTGCGGCGAAAAACTCTAAATATGTTTGCTAATTTTTTCCGAATGTGTTGTTTTGTTGTTACATAATATACTATGTAATGCAAGCAATATAATAATACAAGTGACTTTTTACATGTACTACATTTCATTTACCCGTGAACAACAAACAAAAATCATGGTGTTCTCATACTTTTTTTTTGCCTACTTTATATTATTAGCACAGTTTCCTGGTTCTAGATTCCCAGATTCCAGAATCTAATATATACTATTCATCTTACAATTTTCCAGAGAATTGCGACATGGAGTTTACGTTATCTTTCACCCTGAAAAGGGCTGCTGCAGTAAAAATCGTGACCATGGTTTGCCGCCACTCCCTTGTTAGAACAATGGGGAGGCCCTTGATCGAGTTCAGACACATCACAGCAATGATCGCAACTTTACTTCGGCGTGAAATTCGGCCCACAATACTTATCCACTTCCAGTTGCAGGAAATCAGTATGCCAATCGCCAATCGCATCCAACAAATGTTTGTGGCTATAAGTGGGGTAATCAACGTCGGTCTCTTGCGTGAATTGGTGTTTTGCATCAAAATGTCGCCATTAGGTACGGTAGACTACAAACGTACTGCCGAAGCATGCGTCGCATTGAATCATCCGCAGATGACCAACACCAAGAAGTACTTCCTTGCCAGACTTTTCTGCCTCGATGATGTCCGGATTCTTGAACTGTGGAGCAGGCTCGATGAGGGGCAGATACTCGATCTAAATACCGGGGTACTTTTCGGAATGGGCACACCCGAGGAACGTCTTTACGCTCATCACGTGCACTTTGACTATGATTACAGCGATTTTAAATGCGCATATTTGGATAGAAATGTAGCTGCAGTGGTGCATTTCTGGAATGAAGGAATGATATCTCCGTTTCCAGAAATATTTCAGGCTCAGCGAATGCCTTGGATACATACGTTCATGATTGATTCCTTAGCACCCATTATCCTGTTCTTGATTAACCGCTATCCCACATACGAGGTACATCTTAGACATGCACTCGAAGGTTCACCAAATTTACAGGTTGCATTGTGCAGATGGCCTTATACTGAAGTATTCGAAAGAATGCTAGGTCACGAAGAGATGGAAATTGAATAAAATATATTTCCTGTTGATTTTTCTGAGAATACAACATCTGGTAGGTGTGCCTAAATGAAACTTTCAATAACTACAGTGAAACCTCGCTTAACAAGCACCTCGCAAAACGAGTAATTCGCATAACGAGCGATATAATTTTTTTAAAAATGACTCGCCTAATTAACGAGTGACGTGGATAGGGGAATCCGCTACAAATTTATTCAATGATAATGTGGTGTCGCATTTTTATCAAATTTTGAATCGTCGGCAAAAACAAATGTCTCTAGACAGCTTTCTAGTAAAAAGGAATTATGTATGAATGTAGGTAGGAATATATGTACTTTTCTTTGAATAAATGTTCCACATAACGTTTTTTTGAGTATTTTTTTTTTTTGAAAATTTCAATTTTTGATATTTTTTCGGCATGGAACGCATTATCGTATTTTACATCAATTATGGTAAAAATTGTTTCGCATAACGAATATAAGGCTAGGGTTACTATGGATGCGAATACGAACGAAAATATATGTTCTGACGAATTCGTCAGGTTCCACTGTATTTTCGACGAATTCGTCAGAACACATTTTCGTCAGAAAACGCATGGTAACCCTAGCCTAAGACTCCTGAACGAATTATACTCGTTATGCGAGGTTCCACTGTATTTTTGTGTCAATCCCGATAAATGAGAATACAGCTTTCTCATATTTTGAAAAAATTGACTGCTTCCTCTTAATATTTTCAAGTTGGTTAAGCCGGGTCTCCACCAAGACGTACATGTGTATATACACGTTTTTTACAAACATATGCAAAAAAGTTTGCCCTCCGGTTTGGTTTCAGACGCCATTTTTTAAATATATGTAAATATCAAAATTGTACAGCTATTAAAGACAGTTAATAGGCGTAAAATTGTGATATTTACATATAGTATTTACAAAATGGCGGCTGAAACAAACCCGGAGGGCGTACGTTTGTAAATACGTGTATACGTATATGTACGTCTTGTTGGCGACCCGGCTTTAGGCTAAGGTTAAAGGCGTGTCCATACCTTTCAACTCGACCATCAGATTAGGCGATATGATATTTTGTATTGGGGTGCACACCCTAATTACCCAATACAAAGCTGTGGAAGCCTAGCTCTTTAGAGCCCAGTGTCGTGTATATTATATGGTGAATTACGAAGAGGAATTTTGTGTCAACATTCAATCGAAAATAAAATTTTGGTTTCAAGAATGACGAAATGTCACTGATATGCATACAGTTTGTTTTAATGAATTTGCATTTATGAATCCCCGATTACACGATATCTGTATAATTACAATTAGAACACGCCTACAATGAAACTTCTCAAATTTAAATAGAAAACATGCAAAAATGGTCTTACAGCAGCAGTAAAAAAAACCGTTACAAACAATTTCGGAATATTGCTAATATCACATCAAAATTCTAGACTCATCACGCATTTGTTAGTCCTGGACTCCACTGACGAATCTCGCAGGTTTGTTTTGAGATGCTATGTGATCAGCACAGATTCCTGATTCTAAGAATCCAGAATTTAACATAGACTATTCATTTTACAATTTTCCAGAGAACTGCGACATGCATGGAGTATGCATTATCTACTTTGGTAAAAATCGTGATCATGGTTTACCG
Organism: Julus scanicus; assembly: GCA_034698625.1. Lineage (NCBI taxonomy): Eukaryota > Metazoa > Arthropoda > Diplopoda > Julida > Julidae > Julus > Julus scanicus. Next base: position 3,979 of record JAQGBW010005413.1, read on the forward strand.
CTACTCCCTTGTTAATACAACGGAGTGGCTCTTGGTTAAGAGATATCGCAGCGAGGATCGAAAGTTTATGTCAGCCCACAATGTTTACCCACAAGTTGATTGAAATCAGTATGTCAATCAGCCATCGCATTCAAGAAATGTTGCTGGCGATCAGTTCAGTAATCAACATCGACCTCTTGCGTGAAATGGTGTTTTGCATCAAAATGTCGCCATTAGGTACCGTGGACTACAGGCGTACTGCCGAAGCATGCGTCCCATTGAACCACCCACAGATGACCGACGTTAAGAAGTACTTCCTTGCCCGACTTTTCTGCCTCGATGATGTCCGGATCCTTGAACTGTGGAACTGGCTCCATATGATGCAAATAATTAATTCAAATAACAGGGCACTTTAACTGATTAACTGATAATCCCGCAGACGTGCAACCGTTGCTTTACCGCATTTTAAGGAAGCATTGTACAAATGGCCTCATAAAGAAGTATTCGAAAGAATGCTGGGTCCCGAATGAATAGAAATTGAATAAAATTATGGTACTTGTTTGTTAATGCCACGCGAAGTATGGCATGTCAAAGGCCACATAATCACACACGTTAAATAATATTAAAAAAAAAAAGTATTGCAGGTTAGGTTAGGTGTGTGATTATGTGGCCTTTGACATGCCATACTTCGCGTGGCGGGGAATTAACAAACAAGTACCAAGAATTTTGTGTCAACATTCAATCGAAAATAAAATTTTGGTTTCAAGAATGACGAAATGTCACTGGTTCGCATACCGTTTGTTTAAATTAATTTGCATTTTTGAATTCCTGATTACAAGATGTCGGTATAATTATAATTAGAACACGCCCACAATAAAACTTCACCAATTTAAATAGAAAATGCGCATAAATGGTCGAAACTCTTGACTCTCATGATCTCATATTGCATTTGTTAGTTTCGGGATTTTAATACTTTTTTGGCTCCGCTGTCGAATCTCGCAGGTTTGTTTTGAGATACTATGTAATCAGCACAGATTCCTAGCTGATTCTAGATTCCAAGATTCCACTATCTAAAATAGGCTATTCATCTTACAATATTTCAGAGAATTGCGACATGGAGTATGCATTATCTTTCACCCTGGAAAAGGCTACTTTGGTAAAAATCATGATCACGGTTTGCCGCCACTCCCTTGTTAATACAACGGAGTGGCCCTTTGTTGTGTTAAGAGATTTCTCAGCGAGGATCGAAAGTTTACGGCAGCCCACAGCGTTTACCCAAAAACTGATTGAAATCAGTATGCCAATCCTCAATCGGATTCAAGAACTGTTGCTGGTGATCAGTTTAGCAATCAACATCGAACTCTCGCGAGAAATGGTGTTTTGCATCAAAATTTCGCCATTAGGTACCGTGGACTACAGACGTACTGCCGAAGCATGCATCGCATTGAACCATCCGCAGATGACCGACGCTAGGAAGTACTTCCTTGCCCGACTTTTCTGCCTCGATGATGTCCGGATCCTTGATCTGTGGAACAGGATCGATATGAGGCAAATGCTCAATCTGAATGCCGGGCTACTTTTCGGAATTGGCCCACCCGAGGAACGTCTTTACGCTCGTCACTTGCGGTTTCCATACGATTACAGCGATTTTAAATATGCATATTTGGACAGAAATGTAGCTGCAGTGGAGCATTTCTGGTTTGAAGGCATGGTCTCTCCGTTTCCAGAGATATTTGAGGCTCAGCAAATGCATTGGCTACATACGTTTATGATTGATCCCTTAGCACCCATAATCCTGTTCTTGATTAAACGTTATCCAACAGACGAGGTACATCTTAGACATGCACTCGACGGTTCACAGACTTTAAGGGTTGCATTGTGCAGATGGCCTTATAATGAGGTATTCGAAAGAATGCTGGGTCACGAAGATATTGAAAGTGAATGAAATATATTTCCTGTTGATTTTTCTGAGAATGTAATATGTTGTTGGTGTGTGCAGAGGAAACGTTGAATAACTACTTTTGTATCAATCCCACCAAATGGGAATACAGCTTTCTCACATTTTAATAAAATTGTTTCCTTTGTTGGTTAGTTAAGGTTAATTACTTAAGGAGTTTTTCATCAAAATTTCACCATTAGGTACCGTGGACTACAGAAGTACTTCCTTGCCCGACTTTTCTGCCTCGATGATGTCCGAATCCTTGAACTGTGGAGCAGGCTCGATCAGAGATGGAAACTTATCTATAAGAACAGTGGTACTTTTCAGAATGGGCTCACCCGAGGAACGTCTTTACGTTCATCACGGGCACTTTGAAAAAGATCACAGCGATTTTAAATGTGCCTTTTTGGATAGAAATGTAACTGCAGCGAAGCATGATCTCTCCGTTTCCAGATATCGAGATATCTCTGCGAATTGACTGGATACATACGTTTATGATTGATTGCTTAGCACCCATAATCCTGTTCTTGATTAACCGTTATCCCACAGACGTGGCACATCTGAGACATGCAATCATTGCTTTACCGTTTTTAAAGGATGCATTGTACAAATGGCCTTATACAGTAAAGAAGTATTCGAAGAAATGATGGATCACGAGGAGATGTGATTTTTCTGAGAACATAATATAGTCTAGGTGTGCGTAGATGAAATTTAAAATAACTATTTTGTATCAATCCTTGTTATCAATGCCTCCATTTTTTTCTAACAAACTGATTGAATTGGGTTTTATTTTCTATGTTTATTTTTCAATTTGGGCTACTCTTAAAGAGGGACTGTACCACACCATGGCGTCCCCATTTCAGAATAACATCCCGCCATAGGGTAATCTCGTGTCTATCACAGAATTAATTTGTTGCTAACAAACATTCAAAAAATAAAAGTTTTAACTGCAACATGGGTTCACAAATGACGAAATAACATGGAATTTGCATTTGTGAATTCCTGAATGTATGATTATGATGGCGGTGTAATAATAATTAAATCTCGCCCACAATGACACATTTCCTGTTTATAGAAAAATATATGCAGAATTGCCCATCATTAGTTTAACAAAACGCTGTAAACAAATTTGGGATTGCCACCCATACCAACCCAGTACATTACATTTTACATTGATCTCCTCAGGAATCTCACAGGTTTGTTTTGAGATGTGTGATCAGCACAGATCATTTTACAATATTTCAGTTCAGAGTTCAGAGTTGGAAGGCTCGCAATCTAGCTCGTTAACTAATTAAACAACCGCTTTAAAGATAGAAGGGATCATATAACCATAACGATGGTATACGACAACTCCATAAAAGTACCGTACAATTTGACAGGGGGTGTGTACAACTTTATATATAGACACGGGTGGCCGGGTGTGTCATAAATGCCAACGTTCAAATTCCCCGAAAATTGAATTCGAAGGCGTCAGGCACCTTAATTATTGATTTGTCTTAATCCGAGGCTAACTTCAAATTAAAATAAAGTGAGGCCAGGGAGTGTTTCTTACCTCCTCTCCTGCCGAACCAATGGCTGAGCCCAGTTTGACATCAATTTCCATGCTCGAGGAAGCCATTTAAAGCTGAGCACGGACGGAGTTAAAACACCACAGGTCCCGTATTCGGATGCAGAAGCCCAATTTCAAGCACCCGCATCCCACGTTAACTGGACATGGTGCACCTCGACGTAGCACATTTCAGATCGCGTTGAAATGTAGGCTAAACTAGTTTAAATATTTACTTCCTTGATCAAATAACTGGTGCCAGCCATATCGATTTTCTTGCCTTCGCAGCGCCGAACGAAATTGCCGAAAAACAACAAACAAGGACACACTGGGTGATATTGCGAACGCGAAACGTAGTCGGGAGAACACATAACACCTCCACTTCTGAGACAACTTCACATTTCTTTACACAAACTATTGCACATTTCAGCAATCGACGAAAAAATCCAGGACAGTTCACGTAACGCAGCCATCGTCGCACACTCTTGATGGACGGTTCCGTGCCAGCTCTCCCCTTCTAACACCAAATAAAAGAAGCGCATAGAGAGCGCTAGGGAGCCGATCCACCACCCTGCGCAGGCGCAGATGAAAACCAGAAAGCGCGGCAATTTCAAATATTGGAGGCATTTGAAATCAAAACTAAATGTATTTTCAATTAATAATTTTTGCATGAAGCGCTGTTGATATTATTTTATGCATATTTTTCACCTGCAATAAAACCTATAGTTTGACTGCAATGCATGAATTAAGGGGGATTACCCTATCCCTTTCAATAGGAAAATTTGCAAAGACACTCGTAGTAAAAAAAAGAATTGTTTAAAATAGTTTTATAAATCAGCAAGGTACTGATCGTGTCATTTTTCACGTTAAAATAGTAGAGTTTTTAAATTAATTTATTACATATTTGATTTTTTGCACTCCTAACTTTTTATCTCATGCTGCCACCTGCTGGCAGAAAGTTCAAAATAACGAACATTTTTCAAACTTTTATATTAATTTTAAAAAATCTACCATTTCAAAGTGAATAACAGCAATATGAGGCACTTACTGATTTATCAAGCCACTCCAAACAATTCTCACCCCTTGGTTGCAGAAACAGGCCAACGTTAAAAATCAACAAACAAAAACAAGAATGTCTTTGGTTCCATTTCCATATATCCGCCATTTTTATACTAAAGCTCCATTCTCACGATGCCACTAATGCCAGGACACTGGCGTCCTAAATGCCAGGACATATGCTACCACCGCAATTTACCAGTTTACGTGATGCCACTGAAATCATAATTCCGTGTATCATGAAAGCAATTTTTTTAAAGTATTTTGTGTACTTACGTATTGCCAGAATTTTCTATCGCAAGTAAATTATGGTGTATAATCCACAGACAGCAATAATGCAGCTTCGGCATTTTCCGGTTTGGCCTCGAGTGAAAGGCCAAGTAAATAATGTATACCGGAAGTTGGATGGTGTGGAACATTATAAATATCGTAAACTCCACAGTCAAGTTTGGTGATCTTTTGAAATACAGCTTTTGGGGAAAACAACTAACCTCTCACGCTATTTTCCCGAGCAACTCCCATTTAATTGAGAATGCTGGAACAAAGTGCATGGTTTGCAGAATATCCTTCTTGAGAAATTATACTGTAGGAACTATTAATAGAGAAACTCGTAATTTTCTTATAAAATTCAAAGAGAAAACTATATAAAAGTCTCGAAGAAGACGCATTTAATCTTTGCCAGGTGACAATTTAATCCCTTAGCAAAAGAACAACCTAATCCTCAAAAATGGTTCCAAAACATGATCACTGAATAATACATTTGTTCAGACATTCTACATTGGATAATAATAAATAATAGTTTGATTTAACTCACATCAAAGTGGCCGGTGATGATAATATCTTGGTTGGATTCCTCGACCAACTCCAAACTGCGGCATCGTAATTTGGCACTTTGTGAAAGACGGTTGCATAGCGATACAACTTTGGCGGATTCCTAAATAGGAAGAAGGCATTAGTGATGATTATTTAAAACTATAATCCTATGAATATAGTTTGGTAAATATCGTAGTTGTTAATGTAGGAAAAGTTCAATTATACAGGTCTATATGATAGCACACAGCGGTGGATTACTTTAAAGACCTCAACTAAATTTTATAAAAATAATTTTATTCAATTATTTACCTTCCATCTTTTCTTGGCATTGAATACTTCAAATTTGCTGCTCACGATTTTGGTTCGTTTCACGCTTTCTTCAATTAAATTTCTAGACTGCAGTATAACAATAAAATTCAAAGTTAAAAGGATGAGGAAATTCAAGATGAATCCATGGGTTACCTCACCCAGAAAAAAAAAATTAAACTTCAGAGTAATAAAAATATTTGTATTTTGAAATCACCTTTATCCATGGGTGATGCAGACATTCTCCAACAGTAGCTCGTTTCCTAAAAAATAAAAAAAATGGGGCATTAGTGAAAACATTAAAAGAAGCAACATTTACGATTAAAACATTCTTGAAATCTAAAGCTCCTATTATGGCTCAACCACAATAATTTCAGTTCATATGAATATTGTACTCAAAATACTAAGAAAATCTAAAAACAACAACTACGAATTCTTTGTCATTATTTAATTCCTATTAATCATCATATTTCGGTTTTTGGTGAAAATGTTGACGTCAATGTTATTTTTTATATCATTGATTTCTTCGTTAATTACCTGCTACATGGTGTCGCAATATCGAGTTCTTATGTCAATTTGCTGCAATATAACCCAATTAATTACTCATCGGCAGAACAATTAAATGTTACGACTTATATATTTATTAGTTCATTGTTCCATAAGGTGCCCTTGCACGTCCCCAAGTTGCAGTTAACATATCGATAAATTAGGATACCAAGTCAATGCTAAGCATAATACGATTAGAAATACAGGAAATAGGAATAAACTAAGCAATTCATGTGTGTGTGTGTGTATATATATACATATATAGTGCACAACATTATGAAAACCTTGTGTAATATACGCTCATCGATAGAGCATTATAAAAGTTTAGGACCTTTATTTATTAGTTCATTAGACCATAAGGTGCCCTTGCACGTCCACAAATTGCAGTTAAATTAAGATGCAAAGTCAGTGCAAAGTATAATACGATTTTACATGCAGAAAATATGAATAAACTAAGCAACTTATATGTAGTGCAAAAAATTATAAAACGTCTGGAGTGAGGCTTAAGACATATCAAACACTTGTAAAAGTCTACTTCTATGCATGTCTTTATATACAAGTAATCCCTCTTTTTTTATTCACATTAATCTCACTCTGTATTTCACTGAGACAACATGTGGAAGATATGATTTGTTGCTCTTTAAAATTCATGAAAGTTAGACAGTGAGATATTTATGAAAATGTTAGCCTCGACGGCAGAAGGATGGTGTTGACCCTGTAGCTTAACCTCTTGCTATCAAAATGTAAATATTTATATATAGGATAACGAACTTTTGGTTAAAAAAACGGATCAAGAATTTCCTTAGGCCTAGATAAATTCAGGCTAAATTTCTTTTATTTTATTTTTAATTGACGTATTTGGCACAAAAATCATTTTACAAAATTATTTCAAAAGTCGTCATCAAACTGCCGAACAATCTGTTATGGCAAATGCCATGAGCCTTACATTAATTAAATTGAAGAAAGGATCATAAAAACGTGTGCTTGCTCCATACTTGTTTCACAGATACTATGATAATAAATGGCGATTTTGCAAGGTTGTTTAGAATAGTGGTCACTCGACTCATGTCATTTATGGTTGTAATTGATAATCGTGACCAGCAAAGACATTAGCGAACGACAAATTGAACACCACCTTCTTAAATCGAAAACTTATGATAATGAGATTTGTTTGGGGAAAAAAATGGGTGAAGGTTGATTCAGATTCTGTAAGTTTTTCTTAATTTTTCCTGAGTTTCACAGTAACAAAATGAGTTTGGTTTTAATTAAAGACACGATTATCTATAGTCGTCCTTGCGAACCATTAAACATTTCATTTGAAGGCATTATAACAACCTGAATCACTGCTAACGTGTATTACTGACAATTTCATTTTAATTAAGGTTAAATTGAATGCAGGTAAATGCAGTGAGACAATACAATTCAAGGCCGACGAGAGTTAATCTTATTAATTAAGACAGTTGGGTCATTGTTACGTTAAAAAATGACCTTAACCCGTACAGTACCAAAACATCCAACATGAAATCTAGGTTCCCATATAAGGCCTCCATTTCTGGAGCACTTATACGTATATGTACACGATTTTTAAAAAGTAAAACCTTTAAATATATTAAAAGTAGTTTATAGCATTGAAGTAAGTCGACTGCCTTCTGGCCTTTTTTCACGCCTGTAAATTTACAATAATCTCTGTTGTTAAAGGTCTACCAGTTTCTTACCAAGGTTAATAAATAATAAATAGTACACAGTGTTAGGCTCAAATAAGGAGTTTGTGCATAAAAGATATCATGCTGATAAACGGGCGTTTGCTGTTGTAAAAGTGTGGACCAGTGGCGGCACTAGGGGGGTGCGGGGGGTGCGGACCGCACCGGGTGACACCATCACAAGGGGTGACACCAAA
>JAQGBW010005414.1:0-12059 GCA_034698625.1 Julus scanicus
AAAGATTAAATAAAAATAAAAATTGTTTAAAATAGCTTGATGGATCAGCAAGTGCATCATATTGTTGTTTTTCACTTCGAAGTGGTAGTTTTTAAAAATTAATAAACAAGTTTGAAAAATGTCCGTTAATTTGAATTCTCCTGCTGCCACCTGCTGGCAGCATGTGCAAATTAACGGACATGTTTCAACCTTATTAATTTTAAGAAAATCTACCAATTCAAAGTAAAAAAACAACAATATGATGGACTTGCTGATCCATCAAGCTATTTTAAACATTTTTTATTTTATATATTTAATCTCTTTTTGTTTGGCTGTGAGTGTCGTTTAAAAATGTACCCATTGAAAGGGATAGGTTGTAATCCACCTTAAGCGAACTGGAATTTGTGCTGGTGTTCTTTTCATGTTTGGTTATTTGTTTTGTTGCATATGCAATTTAGTGTTCCAAAGTTTGAATGTTAGAATTTTTAATTTTTTGATGCATGCAAAATTGGAATTTAAAGAAAATTGGAATAAGAAATAAGAACAGTGAAAATACAGTTAGAAAAACAAAGGTTTGGATTACATTTGGTTTCAACTCAAGTTTAAAGTTCAAGACAAAGTTAGTATTCCAGATTGCATCAAGATTGCTCCTAGATAGAAATACAGCAGTGGGTCCAAGTGTGACAGGTCGTCACACTCGCAGGATCACAACACCACCATAAGGCCTAAAGCACCCAGCCTAATAGATAAAAATGTACAATACCGCTAATACCCAATAACGATAATATTGACAAACATAAAAAAATACAAATCTAGACTACAAACAGAATTCCAAACACAGAGCACCTCAAAAATCCCAAAAGTGAAATCAAAGCTATAGTATGTCAGTTTTTACTCGGCGCAAGTTTGCTACAAACTTGCGCCGAGCAAGTCTAGCGTTGCCATTTTACCAATATCCAATGCCATTTTCATTGTTATTACATTTGTTATGGACACTTACTCAAATGATGGTTAGCATTATAAGCAATAAAATATTTTAATTAAGTTAGGTGCATTACTTAGAAATAGAGCTGTTGTACGCTCAATGGCCTACAATATAGCGTAAATATAACTATTATATGCATTGGAAAGCCAAGAAAGACTCGCTTTATTGTGGAGGTTCGCAACTCAACCTGAAATATCTGCAAGTTATTCCTGTCCTTGTGCCTTGTATCCTTTTCCTATAATTACATTGATGATGATAATCCCATGTATGGCTTTCCATATTCCAACACAACACCCATGAAATATTAAATTTTGATTGGGATGTCTGTGACAGGTTTCTGAGGAGAACTAGACTTCCACATGGTGGTTTCTGATGTCATTTCTGTTCAAGAGCCACCACCAGTACAACGAGACAGTCAGCAGCATGGGTAAATGTCCCTAGGCTCCTTGGGTGTGTTCAAGCAAGAGTGCCAATGTAGGTTGACCCTGGAGACGACATGTTGTTTTTGCAACATTGCAGCGAAAGCTGCTGTTCAGAGGCGACCTCGTGGTAAAGCCCAGTCTAGACTATCCAAAAACACAGAGCAAAAGCAGTGTTTTCAAAACATGTATCTAAACAAGTTTGCGCATTAAATTTCCAGTTTGGATGCTTCAGCAAACTTCTTTGGCGATCGATGAAAAGGCGGTGGAGATCAAATGGAAACATGTTTTCCATTTATGGCGCTTGTATCAAGACGTTGAAAAACCGGGAATTTGCAGACGACCCTTTTTGTTTGTAATTTTTTAACTTTACGGGAGTGGCAACTACAGCAGAACCTGTCTAAAAGCAAATTTTTCACTGGTCCCAAGAGTATGCTTTTAGACAGGTTCTACTGTATTATACACCCCAAACAAATGCTGGAAAGTAAATTACAACGCTTTCAAACGTGTTTGAATTTCAAAAATCTCGGACAGACACATGTGATAACGAAAGTTGTTATTCTTACAACACCTTAAAAAAAAGCCAATACATGCTTATCACAGGTAAGTTTTAAAATAGGTACACAACAATATACAGCATGTTGGGCGATTAAGGTAATTTGTCTGCAAATTGTTGGTAATTACACACCTCGCAACATAAAACATTTGCTCCGTGTTCATGTTTTCTATAATCTGGACGCCATGTTTTTAAAAAGTATGAAAACATCAAAACTCGAAAAGCAAGTTTCTGAAAACATGGTTCTACTATAATATTCTCAGAAGCTCTGCTTTTGCTTTTGGTGTAGTCTTGACCCACTTATATATGGGCTGCCACAATTCCATCCAAACGCACCATACCAAAACATCCCTCACTAGAGGAGGTCTACATTACAAAACGGCGCATGTGCTATGCATGAGCGCCTCTAGTGGCCAAATTTGCTGTGGTGACAGCCCAGCGTCGTCCATATCGCATTTCCATTGATTTTGCTCTGTTAGGAACGGATTTTTGTGATATTTGGGAAATTTAACGTAAGTTTTTGAAATTTGAGAGTGGACATTCCACTTTGAGAACGTGTAGGCCACGTGCAAACCATTTTATTTAAACAAAACGGCGTTTTATTAGAATGTCACCACGTGTTTCACATCCATACATACAATAAATTTTTTTCTTATATTTAAGTTTTAAGGGATCCTGTGGTATGAAATCTTGGAATTGACGCGTTCCTAAAGTTGTTTTTACAACATGGAACACAACAATTCCATTGCATAATTTCTGAAAACCCTTTTGAAAAGCGAAAATATCACGTAACTCAATGACACGTTTTTGGCCTGTCCCCCCAGGAAAGACCCTAAAACTACCACAGAGGGCGCTAAATGTAATGTAGATTTCCTCTATTATCTCTGTCCTTTTTGAATGGCCTGTACATTTTCATTAATCTCCCTATAGATTGTTTCATCTTCCAGAGCCCTTATATTTTTATTATACAATTTTAACTCACCCTCTTGTTTCTAATAAAGCAAAGCTGGCAGGAAGCAACTACAGTAAAATTGGCATTGTTAACAGGGGTATGGTTGACATCAGTGCGTGGAGTTATAAGCACGTGGGGGCTCTATTGCTTAATGGCGTGGATGTTAAAGCCCTCTCTTTATTGGCACGTCTTGATACAGGTATTTTTGCGGTTGGCATTATCCTGCTTTGGTTTCATCCTGTTGTCAATGGTTACAATTGCGGATGGTCCCTCCATAGTTAGCATCGACTAGTGGGTAAATAAACATGCAAAGAGAGGGAGCACCGCCTTGTCTTTCTTTGCCAGATCATGGCAGCGTTACCATTAAGAGTAATTGGCATGTAATAGCCAAAGTGCGATGCGTGCCAGTTTTGATGGCTTCGGTTTGGTGTCACTGATGACTTTGTAACACCCACGGCACATACGCTTTATCTCATCTGAGGCTTTCTGTAATCACGGACACGCCAAGAACTCCCAGATTGCGTGTATCAAACCTTGATAGGTCAAGGGGAGTTTTTCATAAATTCGTTAGAAATCCAATTTTTTTTTGTGGCAAAAATAAAACTTGCACAAATACACCCATACCTCGATATATGGCCGCTCTTTATACGGCCTTTCGCTATAACGACCTTTTTTTAATTATGGCACGTTTTCGATATACGGCCCACAATGTTTCGTTATACAGCCGTTAATGCGTGCAACTTCTTGTGTGCGCATGCGCACAACATTAAAACGCCTGGCTGCTGACACTGAAACGCACAGTTGCATACCGAATTTTTTAAATCTTTTTTCATTAACTGGGGGATGACTAAAAAGTTAATTAAATAAATTAAACAATAGATTAAGAATAAATGAAATTAGTAAGAATTAAATGTTATCCATGATATCCAGTGATTGGGGGTTATTTTTAATTATTACTGGTTGTTTTTAATTATTTGTATACATAAATATGTGGATATGATTTTTTTAAATTAATGTTTATTATTAGTACATTGTTTTGTACTTTTATTTTCAGCACTTTCATAGAAAATAAAAAGAATAAAATGCCTTATGAACTAAAAAAATACATTATTTTGTAAAAAATTGGAACGGATCTAATTGAATTGCACGGGCTCCTGTGGCAATACTTGATTCGTTATACGGCTTTTCGATTTACGGCCTACTTTTCCGGAACATATCTAAGCCGTAAAACGATGTATGGGTATACTCAACTTTATTGTATGATATGGTAAGGAGTCCACACTCATCCACACTTCAACCAGCGGTCCCAGTCTTACTACAGTCGAACCTGCTTATCTCGAATTCCATGGGAAGGATTAAAATTTCGAGATAAACAGGTTGAAATGTCTATTGTATAGAATTTTTCATCATTGATTATGTATACATATTAAAAGAAAATACCTTTACGAACGACATTTTTTATTAATTTCAAGGAATACGTAATCAGTGGCAAATTTTTTAACATACCTTCAACTTTGGAAATACATATGTATATGTACATAGTTGGACAAACAAAATTTTGTATGTGTGCTATCTATTGAAGGAACACTGATTTTTGAAATTGAGGCTTGTTTGAAATTCGAGAAATAGAGGTTTTGGAAGAACATATTTCGAGATATACATGGAAAATACACTGAATTTAGATTGTAAAGGTAGGGAATTCCAGAAATTTCGAGATTGCAGGGTTTCGAGATAAACAGGTTTGAGATAGACAGGTTCGACTGTATATATGTACACATAACAGAAATTGAACATTTGTGGACATACTGAATACAGCAGAACCTAGGGCTACGAACTTAATCCGTTCCTTGACCCTATTCGTAAACCGAAAAGTTCGTAATCCGAATCAATGGGTTTGAAATCGCCGTCATCAATGGATTGTCATCCATTGCATCTGCAATTGGCGTGGATAAAACTAGAGACGAACTTTTGCCATATTTGAAATGTAGGCTCCTTGAAACTAATATTATTATTATTATTTATTTAATTCCACACTACAGGTGTAATTCGGGACTAAAACCCTCGTTTCGAGATAAATACATTAAGCACAACCATTTTATATCAAATACCAGGTTCAATTCCCTCGTTTCCAGTCATACATACCAGATAACAAGGGAAGGAAAGAAGAACGAAGAAAACATGACGCACAAAAAAAAAAAAAAACACAATAAGTTACAATCAAAATCAAAGTCGAGAAATCAAATAATTAAAACGAATAAAAGAGGATTCACATTCCAAAATTGTTTCTATGTTGATTCTATACTGAATATCGATTTTAATTTGAATCCTTGGAAATTCTAAAACATTTTAGATGTTTCTAGTATTTAGTAAAACTTATCCGTAATAAAGATGTTCTGCTGGAACTAATAAAACAATTGCAGAAACTCAGACCTTTGATTGGGGGTCCAGAGAAATGTGTTCGTAAACTGAAGCATCGTTCGTAAAGCGAAACAACAGATGGTGTTTGTAAACCGATTTGTTCGTAAACAGAGACGTAGTAAACTCCGGGATGATACATACTATGACATTAACAACGCATACAATTCGAACCCCGTTTTTTTCAAAATGGCTGCCATGGAGGAAAAGTATAAACCTACCTTAGTAATGCAATGCGTGACTAATGCAATGTGAGGTGGCTCGCATTTACGACCCAGAGCTATTATTTTAATGTCTCTGGGTCTGATTTCGTCCATTGCCATTGCCCCCAGCTCCGATAAGAGCCCAACAACGCGATTAAATCGCGCATTAGCAGATAGAGTGATGTCGTAAAAACACAAAATGACCCAGGCGCATCTGGAGGCCTATAGGAGCCACTAGCTGGGGCCCAGTTGCAGGGTAGGTTGTGTCCCCAGCAACCCCTGTGTGTGTCTTGTCCTTCTAGACATTCATGTTAAAAGCTTTTGTCAATACTCACAGGTTTAAAAATATAGGTTCTAAAAAGGTAACGATTGGGGACCTATATCCTAACCATAGTTTAGCCATGTAACCTCAATATCCTAACAAGTTTTATAAAGGGTACTCAAACGAACTTTTTACTTGGGAATTTGGCCCACATATGGTGCACATGCGCATTAAATTAAATTTGGCACTTACATAGAACAATAGTGTAGGAACAAAAAACTTCTTCCGGGTCAAACAGGCCACCAAACAGTCCATATTTGAATCAAGTGTACTACAAAATTTGGGTAATTCTCCAGGAAAATGCTTACCAATCAAAGATTAATAAAATCGAAGACTTGAAACTACGAGTTAAGAAAACTTGGATTGAACTCGACCAGCGTATAATCGATTCGTCAATTAAAGAATGGCGCGTTAGACTCCGGGCTTGAGTAAAGGCCACCGGAGAACATTTTGAGCACATTTTATAATTCGTTCTTGTTCCTACACAATTATGTAAGTGCCAAATTTCATCGAAGCATTTTTCACGAAGTTGTGATTTTTAATTGGGTTCTACTTTTTTATGACTCACAGTGTATGGTCATATATGACGAAATATACTTGTTCCTTACTCTACCTTAGAACATCAGAATTTTGTAAGACTATATTCATAGGGCATATTGTTAAACATCCACTTAATGGTTAATACATTTTGCTAAAAAATTCAAGGGGTATGAACATATGACGTCACAGCAGACGTCAAACATTTTTTTCTAACAATAAGACAATTTTGTTACGTGGATACACAGTTTCTAGTGGGTTTTTTAACATTTGGGATAGCATTTTCGTTTCTAAGTCAAGAAACACTTAAAAACCTTAAGTACAATTCCTTGCTGTTGACGTCACTAGGTGTAGCCCTATTTGCCTATGTACATTAACATCGTAAAACCATTTTAGCAATAACTCCAGGCAGCTCAGCAATGCATGACAGAAATTATAGTGGTGAAGCGATTAACAAATATATTGTTCAATTTTTGGCAGAAAATCGATAAGCCGTCGAGTTGTAGTACTTAGAAGTCTAACATCAAAGTTTTGTCATTTTTTTTTCCAAGGCAGCATTTGAGAAAATGCAAATAAAATCCCCCTGGGGCTGGGTGAAAAACATTGATATAGCGCAAACAGTACACATATGGGAAACTCCATATATGGACATATCAGAAGGGTTTACATCCACCTTGCCGACAACACACTTCGCCAACACCCCATTTTGCCGAATCCCATTAGGGGCCATTCAAAAAAGACGTCCCCGAAATTCTTTCAAAAATAAATTGTACTTTCCCCCACTCCTCATATGTAGATGTCCTTAAGGGTGCCCAGCAAATTTGTTGGGACATACCAAGGACCGTCCTATAAATTTCCAAGCACCCGTCTCGCTACCAATACCACGACATATTTCCAGATTTTTCTGATTAACAGAAATGTCTGACCTCGAAGGGAAATTCGAGCATAAAATTGGTGTTTAACACAAATTTATGCATAATTCCCAACTTTCCTAAAGTTTAAAAATTCAAGTACCTACATTTGGGAGTTTGGGACTGGGGACATATTTCTTTTAATGTTCCTTTCCCCTTTCACTTACATTTAAAACCCAATTAAATAGGAAAACCAAAAACTAAAAAATCATATTGTCCCCATATGGCTATTTATGGCCCACACATGCATGGATATGTATGGCCCACACATGCAATGCTATGTATGGCCCAACAAGTGCCAAATATCGTCCATATATTGCCCATACATGGCTATGTATTGCCAACACATGGCTATTTATGGCCCACATATGGCTATTTAAGGCCCACATATGGCTATTTATGTCCAACATATGGCTATTTATGGCCCACACATGCATGGCTATTTATGGCCCACACATGCATGGCTATGCATGGCCCACACATGCAATGCTATGTATGGCCCAACAAGTGATAAAATATCGTCCATATATATTGCCCATACATGGCTATGTATTGCCAACACATGGCTATTTATGGCCCACATATGGCTATTTATGTCCCACATATGGCTATTTATGGCCCACACATGCATGGCTATGCATGGCCCACACATGCAATGCTATGTATGGCCCAACAAGTGATAAAATATCGTCCATATATATTGCCCATACATGGCTATGTATTGCCAACACATGGCTATTTATGGCCCACACATGATTATTTATGCCCACATATATGGCTATTTATGGCCCACATATGGCTATTTATGGCCCACATATACATAGCTATGTATGGTCCAACAAATGTCAAAAATCGTCCATATATTGCCCACACATGGCTATATATTGCTCACACATGCATGGTTATGTATGGCCCATCAATTAAATATCGTCTATATATTGTCCACATATGGCTATGTATGGCCCATCAATTGCCAAATAATGTCCATATATTGCCCACACATGGCTATATATGACTCATACATGGCTACATATGGCCCATACATGTCAATATACAGGTTTTCTACCCGGTTTCCCATATTATGTGTTTTACATAATTTCAAAATTATGCAATGCACATAGCTATGTATGGCCTTATTAAATTTGTCCACCATGACTGAAATAAGCAGAGTAGCCTGTCACTCCATTGACTGAAAACATGCTTTAAAATTGACAATGACGTTGAAGGCTGATGACAGCTTGTTTTCAAACGCCAAAAATATTATTTTTGCTATAAAAGTTTTTTCATCAAATTTATCTTCTCAGAAGCAATAAAGCAGGCGTAACAACAACAAAAAAACGATTTTCTGTTGGCAGATAAAATCTGCTAACCAAGGGCTTTTCCATGACATTTCTTTTCATTTCTAACAGTCGATAAACTCCAAAAAATTATGGAACCACTTATGAAATACAGTACTTTAAGGTCAGTTACCCTGGCTGAATATTTCATGCATGGCTAATACTTGCCTAAATACAACCGTTTCGTAGTTACCATTGAAACAGATTGAAATAGATGCAATGGTTGTGTTTCTATGGTAAAATCCTCATAGCAATATCTAATTTCAGTCAACTAATTGTTTCAAGAATAGCATGAAAAGGTCAAAACTAATGTTAAGGGAATTTAATATTTCATCTGCATATTAATAAAATACGTCTTTTAGGGATTCAAGGCACAGATATATCATAAAAAAAATGTTAAATTAAGAGTTAATATATGTTAAATAAAAAACGTTGACATCAGTCAACGTATGAACTAATTGCGTTTCCTGAATTTGAACAAAAAAAAAACTTAGATGTAGAAAATGATAATAATGAATTTATGGATTCTTTGGTGTATTAAAAAAAATGTCAAAGATGTTTTGGAAATTCCAGATGTTGTAAAGACGTCCTGAATAATTTGGGTCTATCGAGGCATGGTGTTATTAAATGAATTGGTTAAAAGAATGGAACACTGTCCAAATATGTCCCATATACGACCATACATGTACATATCTGAAAACATGTATGGCCATATACTGTATGAAAAATACCGTATATTTTTGAAAACATTTGACAATATACACGTCAAATACCACATGTTTGAAAATATATATCGGTATATGCAAAATATTATATAAGTTTGAAAACATGTCAATTTATGTCAATTATCAAATATATGTTAGAGAACATGTAGATTTAGGCCAAATATTATATTGGTTTGAAAACATGTCGATTTATGCACAATATCATAAATGTTTCAGAGGATATGTCTATACATGCCAAATACCAAATGTTTGAAAACCTAAATAACCATATACGGACATGTATAGGTACATTCAGTATATGGCAGATACACCACACATGTACGTTAATGAACCTTAAGTCATTTATGGACATATACAATAAACCATGAACTTCTATTGTATATACCCATATGTGGCATATCATGTATATCCACCCCAGAGGAAAAATCCATACATGGATGTATGGATATCCACAAAAATCTTATGTATTCATATGGATATCCATTATACTTTCATCCATTATTATGGATATCCATATTAATTTAAGCCATCATGATGGATATCCATAAAAACTATCCATTGCAATGAATATCCATAAAAACTTTATTTATTGTAATGGATATATCCATAAAAACTATCCATTGCAATGAATATCCATAAAAACTTTATTTATTGTAATGGATATCCATAAAAACTATCCATTGCAATGAATATCCATAAAAACTTTATTTATTGTAATGGATATCCATAAAAACTTTATCCATTGTCATGGATATCCATAAAAACTTTATCCATTGTAATGGATATCCATAAAAACTTTATCCATTGAAATGGATATCCATAATGCTTCAATCCACAATCGTAGATATCCATAATAATTTAATCCATCTTCAAGGATATCCAATATTACATCATCATGATGATGTAAAATTGGATAAAAATATTGGAAAAACGTCCATTTATTTGCCCATGCTGCCAGCAGGTGGCAGCACGATAATTCAAATTAACGGACATTTTTCAAACTTATTTATTAATTTTAAAAAATCTACCACTTCAAAGTGAAAAACAACAATATGATGCACTTGCTGATCTATCAAGCTAATTTAAACAATTTTTATTTTTATTTAATCTCTTTTTGTTTGGCTGTGAGTGTCGTTTAAAATTTACCAATTGAAAGGGATAGGTTGTAATCCACCTTAAAGCCAAAAATGCTGACCTGGAAAACTGCTATATTATTTAATAAAATGTTAACATATGTTTAAGGTAGAATTTGGAGCAACTAAGATAACGTCTAAACATCGCTACTTTTCTTGCAGACTAGACTCAAATCACTGCTGCTTCGCCGTGCACTTAAATAAAGACCTGAGATAAGTAAGATGCATGTTTCTCAAGGAACACACATGCAAATTCTGAACATGTCGACCAGACCAATTCGCTTGACAGCTTTTCCGATAACACATTTTGCAACTTTTGCCTTGGATAGGCTATTGCTACTTAATGCAGTTATCATGCTTCAACAGCTGTTCATTGCACACACTATGCTTGGGGCATTCAGGCCCATTCTCAAAATATTGGACCCCTTGTTTTAGTAGACATATAAGATGTTTGACCAAGCATCATTTCTGTCCCCTTGACTTCTACAAAAATGTGTAAAAAAAACTTCTCAATTAGCGATATGGCGGTTCAGCACACCCTGGTGGTGTATGCACCTTTAACATGTAACTATGGTGGAAAAATTATTAGGGCCACTATTATAGGCACTTATAGGCCATTTTATGGCATCGAACGGAGAATTAACATTATTCCGTGATGTTTTTTTTTTTTCAATTTAAAAATGCACCATCAGGCACCACCAGGAGGTGCGGAACCAAAATTTCAATGGGTGAAATTTTAAAACACACTCACTGCCAAACAAAGAGAGATTAAATAAAAATAAAAATTGTATAAAGTAGCTTGATAAATCAGCAATTGAAATTAATTCTTGTTTTTCTCTTTGAAAAGGTAGATTTTTTAAAATTAATATACAAGTTTGAAAAATGTCTGTTAATTTGCACATGCTACCAGCAGGTGGCAGTATGAGAATGCAAATTAACGGACATTGTTCAAACTTGTTTATTAATTTTAAACAAATCTACCATTTCAAAGTGAAAAACGACAATCAATTTTAATAGCTGATTTATCAAGCTATTTTAAACAATTTTTAATTTTATTTAATCTCTGTTTGTTTGGCTGTGAGTGTGTTTTAAAATTTCACCCCTGCAATGTTCTTATGATATATGCACGAAAGCTATGGTATTAATATTGCCATTAAGATTTCCTCAAGCAGTCACATGCACAGTTTATATCGAGAGCTTACAGATACCAGAAGCTAAATACACAATGGATTTTTCTACCAAAGTCTACTTAACCAGTTTGGAAAACCTTGTCATTGATGCTGAAAACATGAGATCCCTAAAAAGCTCATGGGTCACCAGATAGATTTATCATCATTATTGCTTTTTTGTTAAACATGAATACTTTGAATGTAACGTTAATTTAAAGATTAAGGGAGATTGTGCAACATAAAGACAGGGTAAAACAATGCATTAGTGAATGAACCTAAAACGTGCGTTCCATATAAATGAACCTGGTTACAACAGGTTAATATATAAACATGTTTTCTATGTGTGAGACATATTTCTACGTCACGGTCACCCTGTGCAAAGTTCATTTTTGGAACGTAATCCTTTTTGCATTCTT